>JAZKJV010005596.1:0-69816 GCA_037367405.1 Ottelia alismoides | reverse complement strand
TAATAGCCCAGGATGAATTTTTTTATTCTCGTAATATTTCTTTTGTTTGGTTTTATTTTGAAAGGGTAAATGGATAAATTACAGAAGCCTATGAGTAAGACACAAAATGTGAAAAGCACTACCAAAAGGTAAAACAGATGAAATAGCACTCCCTCTCAAGCTGGCACATAGATGTCCATCGTGCCCATCTTGTCAAACGGAAACCATGACGCTTGTGATGTTCCTGCTAAAGATATAAGCAAGTTGTAGTTCAGAAGAGGCATAAGGGACAGCAATTTTCCCTTCAGTAATAACATTGCAAATAGTGTGGCAGTCGATCTCAATATGATTTATCTTCCCATGAAAAATAGGATCGAAAGCTATGTAAGTTGCATATTTATTATCACAATACTCGAAAACAAGAGTAATAGTCTGAGTACCCAGATCAACCAAAGAGGGACAATCCAAGTCACCTCATGTGTAATATAAAGTAGAGGGACAATCCAAGATCCAGAATTTGACGTGTTACTAGAGCTGATAACATACAAATGGAAGCATGGTACACAACAGTGAGAGCAGTGTTGAAGGAGTCGGTATTCGATATTCAGTCGGAGGGGTCATTAAATAAAGAATATTCGGTATTCGATAGAATATTTGAAATTATTTGGTTATGCTTTTTTTTATTATTCTAAATATAAAAATTATGTCTAATATATATTCTTATGTACATATACATATATGATCATCAATGAATATGAGAACAAAATAAAAGTACCAATTAACAAGATACACATATGGAGCTTTAATATGTGTCTGATACCAAGATAAATGGGAACCTTTAAAGATATAAAATAAAAAAATTAGCAGTGTGTTGCAATAGTCAGCCGAATATTCACCCCTGAAAACCCGAATATTCTGGTTGAATATTCGAGAATATTATGGTTGGACCGAATATTGACCAAATAGCAATATTCTATTCGGTCACCCCACAGAATAAGAATGCCAGCCAAATTTCTAATCCATTCGGCTGAATATTGCAACAGTGGGTGAGAGGATATATGGTAGTCCATATCCTCTTTTTGACTATAGCCTTTTGCAATCAAATGTGCTTTATATCCAATGACTTCATTCTTTGAGATATTAGCTTTTTCTTTAGAGAGCCTCGGGTAGCCAACAGGATTTTCTCCATTTGGTAACTCAAATGTTTCCAATATATAATTGTCGGGAAGATTGTTTGTCTCTTATCCCATAACATTAATCCACCACTAGGATTTGTACATGTAATAGTTAATTTCTAGGTGGAATGCTCTGAGAAATCCACATCTTCAACCACATGCAATGCATTAGCAATCATGTCCTCAAAGCCATATCGCTTCGGGGCACCTGCATGTCTACAAGGTCCGATCAATAGCACTACTATATTGTCTCTCTTGCTTTAGAATATGGATTCTTTTTCTCTACTAAATTCATTTGTTTTAAGTTGAAAACTAGCAACACCATTTTCTAGGGTTACTTCCACTTTGGTATCCGATGCATGGGTACCCTTCTCATAATGAGAAGAAACCTTTTGTGGACATGTCCAAAAAAGGGATTTTGACAAGAGGCACACTTCTCTTGTTTAAGTAGGATAGATAGCGGAAAACCTTCAAAACAGGAGCGGAGGAAAATCCTATAGCAAGATTTCAAGTTGTGGTTTCTACTCATTTAAATAACTTGTTCTTTGTGATTTAAATTTTCATTATCAAGTTTATTTTTTTGATTTTTCTTCTTTTTTGAATTGCACATTTCAACCCCCCCCCCCCGCCTACTCACATTTAATATTAGAGCTTGGTCAATTTCAAGCAGGGTATAAAAACCGGACCGGACCGGCCGGTCGGACCCGGAACCGGCTCCGACCCAGTCGGTTCGGCCGGTTCTGTGTAACTAATTTCAAAAAATAAAAAACCGGGTCCGACCAGTGGTCGGACCGGATTGACCCGGATGGTCGGACCGGGTTGACCTGAATTGACCCAGTTTTTGATGGTTTGGTAATTTTCAAAAAATAAAGGTTTAAATAATGAAAAAATGGAGTTTTATGCCCTTCTTAAATTCTGTGATATAAGGTATGCCCTCTCTTATTTGGAATATACGTTATGTCAATACTTTCTTAGAGTAATTTCTTGAAACAACTATAAATAAATGATTACAATATTATACTCATATATAATTCTAGAAAATGCGACTAACTTTGTATAGTTTTACTTAAAATAGGCAATCATGTTATTCTATTTAAAGATTTGAAATTTCTAACGATTATTTCATTGATATATAAATATATACTTACATATATGTATCCGGTTTTATTGGTTCAAAAATCGGTTCGACCGGTCTGACCAGTAAATTAGCCCGGTCCGATTTTTTCCGAGTCGATGAGAATGATGATGTCATGCTGACGTCATCACTGGTCTGACCAGTTTGGACCGACGGTTCGACCCGGTTGGACCAAACCGAAGACTAACCGGTTCAATGTCCGGTCCGGTTTTTAAAACCTTGATTTCAAGTGTTTCAACCCGCTTGACTTGCAGCGGCACAAGGGAACTCCACCGCTCCATCTAGCATGCCGTTATCAAAGCTCGTTATTTTGACTGAAATAATTACTTTTTATTGGACAAATAGAACTAAATTTTGTGTTCAATCTTTTGATTATAGGATGTAGGTTTGCATCACCAAGCCCTTCACAATGCCCAATCCAAAATAATGTCAAGTTGACTTCAATAATGCGCAAGTAGGAGAGATTAAGAAGAATGTAAAGGATATAAATGTGTTGAGAAGAACACGTTACATACACGATCAAGTAATCATATGCTTGAGACATGGTGAATAAGCCAATGTAAGGTTAGAGAAGATAAGAGCCTCAAAAGTATATTATCTATTAACTATGAAATGGTTAGAGTCCAATTAATTATAAATATATGGCTAACTCCTGTGATGGAAACTTCATTGGTTGTTTCTTTGGTTTCCCGCATTGCCAGGGTTCAGAGGAAAGGGCGTACCGCGGGACGTCTCGCGTCACTTTCCTTGCCACTGCACTTGACGATCAGCGGCTTGGTTGCAAGAACCTGAGGCCGAAGTCCAATGTAAGATTACATGAGAGACGGGAGGGGCGAGAAGAGGGGATTGGACCTGACCTGACAAGGTTTCCTCGGCGTGAGGTAGCCAAAAGAGGAAGCCGCCGGAGACCAAGGAGGAGAGCATCGCAGCGCGGACGAAGGCCAGTGAACGCGATGGATTGAGATAGGAGGACGAGCGAGTGGAGACGGGCAGTGAGTGACCGGATAGAGTTGTCCTATGTTTGACATCGGTTACGAGGCGACGTCGTGTCGTGTTCGAGGGAGAGCCACTCCCCTTCATCCATCCGCGGGCTCCATTGGCGCAGCTGGTCCCTGCTCTTGAAATTTTAAAGCATCATCAAACAGATATAAAAGAAAGCTAAGGGTAAATTACAGAAAAAGACCTTAAGGACCTTAATCACAATCAAGGATCTCATCTTTCAATTGTAATGAACAGAGATTGAACTATTAGAGGTTTCAATTGTAATGAACAGAGGATTGAACTATTAGAGGTTTAACGTCGACATATAAGGTCGTTGAAGTTTATGGAGGCTATGTGTCCTGAGACAAAAAAAGATTAGGCACATCTTTGTTGTACTTGAAAAATGAAGTCCTTAATTGGAAATCGAGGCATAGTTGGTACTTTTTTGTAATTCATCCTAAAAGCAATGGAATTGGGTTAACTAGTTTGCATTATGTTGATATGCAAAGGAAACATTAGCTAAAGCATATGCATATTGACCCCATTGAGTCCTCGTTTGCACTGACATTAAGTACCATCTCTCCCTCCTCTCGTTTTTCTTATATTAAGAGGATGACGAGAGATGTAGGAGACATTTTGGGACATCTTGGAGAGAGAAAGCGCTTCGAAACAAGATCGAAAAATGGTGGACAAAAAAAACAAGGTTAACTTCATTCCAAGAGGCTCATTTTCTTGGAAATCCATCTCTTCCATTGACTAATCAGTACAATAAATGTCGAGCTTCGCATATTTATGGCTTATGCTGAGATGTGCCTTGAAGATTCTATTTATTACGATCATTCAAACAAGATAAAATCCCATAACAAGAAACAATTTTGACTTCGTCAAAACATATCTTGTTAAGCCAAGGATAAAATCAGTCGAGAGATTGTTTTGTATTTGAATTTTACATTTTCTTGTTTGATCTCTAACACCGGAAATCTATATATACCTATGTTAGGGTAAGGCATGCGTCATTTGAGAGTCTTGTTATGGAAGAGAAATGTCTCCTCTCGAGTTTCCATCATAGTTAGATCTCTCTTTGTCGTGGGTTTTTTCCTCACTGCACTGGTGGAGATTTTCACGTAGATCTGTGTCTTATAATAGGTTACTTCCTGTGTGTTTGCTTGGAACCTTCATAAACAAATTGTTATGAGAGACATTCAATAGGAGATTCTCTGCTTTGAGACGAGTGCCCATATAAATGAAAAGTTGTTGAATCCCTCTTTTAATTTATCAGTTTTGATGTTGTACTGAATTCAACGATTAATCAAAGCCATCCAGAGATTGACCAATTAATTCAATGTGAAAGGTAATTTTATTTTTATTTGGACAAGCCCAAGGTCGAACACATGAAGGCAACTATCAACCTAGGATTATTTTCATATCATTAAGTGCTTAAGATTTCAGGGATAATATTTTTGGATTTTTAAGTGCCATAAATGTGATGGTGTGCAAATGTGGTCAAGCTCAAGGGTGTTTTCCCAATTTTTCAATTAAATCAAGACCAAAAAAACATGAAACTTGGTCGAAATGTAGAATGATGCAAATCCAAGCTTCTATGAATTTTTGAAATTTTCCTAATTCAAAAAGAATTTTTAACGAACTTATGAATGCATAAATAATGATTATGAGTAATTTGATTTTAATAAATACCAACACTTATTATTTCAAGAATCAAAATTATTCTAAATAGCTCTAATCAAGAGGAACTCAGAACAACTTTAAAATCCTAAAATACTGAGTGATGATTTACTTGAAAACCAATACATTAATCACCAGGACATCAGAATTGTTGAAAGTGATCCATCCAGATGAGCATGTTAGGAATGTCTGCTTTGCACACAATTTGAAAAACATATTTCAGTTAATATTATAAGTAAATCCATCATGGGTTCATTTCAAAAAAAGTAAAAAATCAAGGGGAGAATGGACGGGTGTAGGCACCCCAACTCGTGTGTGTGTGTGTGTTGTGTGATAGTGGAAACACATAAGCGCATAGGTTTTCAAATTACAATTGGTATACGAGATATTGAATTGAATAAATATATTAAATATATTTATTTTTAATTCATTTATATTACACACATGCTTTAAAAATTATTTATATTAAATTGTTTACTTGAATATATGCACATGGATATCAATATTTATGGATACAAATGTAATGGATACAAACGTGATCATTATCTGCATTCATTTTAAAAATAGATTAAGATACAATAACAAATTAAGTATTTGATATTCATATCTGATTTCATAAAGAATTTCCATATTTAAGTTGTAAAAATATTATTTTTTTACATGTTAATACTGTATTACAACTAGACAAATCTATATTTCAATCTAATTAGAGATACCTTATATCAATTACATTAAAATATATGCACAAATTATTTCAAGATAACAATTCTATTTCACACTTCACAAAATGCATCGAAAAAATGGTTAACTTGTTTTCTTTGCTTCCTCTAATCAAAGATAAGAAAGGGATGCATCTCATATTAAAAGTTTCATTCCCAATATGAACCAAACAAAAGATTGGAAACCACATTTCTTTTCATTCTTGACTTGATTCTATTCTGTTCTATATCCATTCCCACTAAACAAATAAGGACTTTGAGATTTTTCTATAAGCAGCTTCTTGTTGATGATGATGATGATGATATTTCCAAAAAAGAATCTCATTTGCCTCTCGTCATATCTGTTGTCCCAACATCCAAAAGCTTAAGGGCAACTTCAATTTTCTAAGAAGTGAACTATGTCTCTACCTTTTTTTGATTGGGTTAGTTTAGAATATAGGGCCATTCTTTATGCTTCTCATCTTTATGTCTTTTTCTTTATCCCCATTTTTTAAGGAAAAAAGATCATCATTTACATTGATATAAAGAAAAAATACCAAGCCTCCCGTCAGTGATAGACAAGGGAAAGTAGAGTTTGGTGACATCCACAAAAATCTCGAAAGAAAAATAGGGACGTCCCCTCTCCCTCCTTGGTAAGCACACAACTAGCATATATCACATAGTTTTTAAGCCGTGAAGAACAAAAATTAACAACAAAGAAAATGCCCTTTGTTTTTAGTGGTTTTTCAAACCTATTAAGTGGACTGGTGGGGCCATTTATGGGTTATTGTATAGTTGCCCAGTCTAAGTGGTTTGAGCTCTCTAATTTTTCTAAAAGGTGATCTGCACATTATGCTGGAAAAATGTTCCTCTCATCCCATTATTGTGTCGGGTAAGGGTTTGGCTTTCGGCAGGAGTACTTGACTAGAAAGGGGGTCTCTTTCTTTGGTCGTGGGTCCGTCAAGTGAGATCAACCATTAATCTTTGGTGGATGGGTGTTCTTAAGTGAAGAAGGCATATAAGGTGCTTTATGACTTGGTTATTTTTTATCCAAGAATCCATATTGTGTAGTGTAGTACATTTGCGTCCAGAAGATTCTCTTGCAAGTCACGATTTCTTACAATTACCAATGCAAAACTAATGATGCCAGGCATTCATAGAGTTGGACTCTTTTAGGGGGTATATGACACATGTCAATGGTATTAGAGGATTTGAGATATAGAGGATTTTTTTACCTTTGTTATTGCAAAGGATTGTTGGGAGAAAGGAATTTCTTGCAAAGCGACATACCGTCATGCTGATGTTGTATTTAACTCTATATAATTAGATTTTAACTTGGTAAACTTGTGTAATTACATTGGATAATTATTTGATTTCAACTGAGAAACCAAATGACGCTATAGGGAAGTTGTTCTCAAAATCTGAAACAAGGGGAGTCTAAGATGGATCTTTAGTACCACATCTAGCAGTTTTAAAAATATGGTGGACTTATATATGAGTTCATGTTCCAAGCTCTATAGCAATAATAGAGAGGAGGAAATGGAGGACTAGACACGCGTGTGTACGCTCCACTCGGGCTCGGAGGATCAATTAGGATCTCGATAATTTTACTATGGTTTTCATTTTGCGGAGTCGAATAATTAATCCTATAGACTAATTGTGATTCGACCGCTACAACAATTTGACTAGACCCAACAGCTTTGAGTTAGCCATCATTTCAAAATTCGAAGAGGCATCCATTGACTCAGAAGACAAAAAGCCACATGTTAAGTCTACTTATACTTATCCCCATACTCTCTTTTTCTTTACTTGCAAGAAAACTTTCTCCCTCTCACTCTCTGTTCTTCCACTGCGATGTGGCCATTCTTTCTCTCTCGGTTGCGATTCTCTGAGGTGCTTTTAAGGACGATCTCGTCGGTGTGCACATATGATGATCGTGTGCCTTCGTATCCTGGGAGTGGATCGTTACACGCTGGTATTGTGGGGTGATATCTTCTCTAAGGACAGGCCATTACATGGATGTTCGGTGATCTATTGTCTAATATGTTTATTTTCTTATTTATTGCTATTGATTTTGTTGAGATATTTGTTATCTTTTATATTGCTTATGTATCTTCAATTTTTCATGTCTTCTTCTTGTAACTTACCTGACAGGTTTCTCTCCTATATAAGAGAATCCTAGGGCCACTCAGTAATGCAACTAATTCTTTCATCTCTACATGGTATCAGAGCGACGGTCATAGATCGTAACCCCGACCTAATTCGCAACCCACTGCCAGCCCTAGCTGCCCTCTCGTGTCGTCACTGCTCACCGTCGTCGGCCTCTCACGCAACATCTAGCACCGTCGCTAGGCATTGTACGATATTCAACAGCACCCCCAAGCGCAGAACTGCCTCCAACGTCGCATGCACGGCCACTGCTAAGCAGTAGCGGCACCAACAACCTCTACGAGGCTACCAAGGGACCCCCTCTCCCTCATGTGCCACTGTTTCATGTAGCACTGTATTTTTGTACCTCGCACTACCCCTAATAGTGGCACCGCACCACCAACCGAGCCCTCAAAGGTGCCTTAGGTCACCCTCCAACCATCCTAGGCATCATTTGTGTGCGTGTTACTTGGATCTGAATAATCCAAATCTGATACGATTAAGGGTCTCTATGATCAATTAGTATGAATAAACTCAAATCAATCTGTAAAATACAGATCAAACAAAAGTCGATCGCATCGTAATGTGTGCCATCAAAAAAATCATGACACAAAATTGGTAACCGCAAAACAAATCGAGGCCATCAAAAAATCCATCTCGACGAAATTAGATCAACGAAATCAACCATTTATCGACCGGAAACTTAATTAGGATGCATTATACTCTACCGCATGCCTACAGAGGCACCCCAATCATAAGGTATTCTTCATGCCTTAGAGTCATAGTGTGGGGTCACACTCACTCCAACACCACATACTATCTACTAGACTTGAGAAATTATATAGAAATAAAGATCAGATCAGAGATTCATCATCCTCAATACCAAGATCCATCAACATGATCTCTAAGTGATTAAAAGATAATAAACTACGGGTCATTAATTAATATATAAAAATGTCATATATGAAAAGTTATGGGGTGATGGGTGATCAGGGGATTTACAAACATATCAGCTTGAAAACCCACTTTTATGCAAGTGGCTTGTTAAATTTAAATTTAAATCCCTATCTACTTGCTTTATTTTGAAACCACTAAATTACATGTTATTTTTAATATTACATATTGTGTTCAACAATTGTTGATATTTCTCTTGTCCCTTACATGTAGGCAGGCAAGGCGGCTGCATCATACTAGATTGACAGCAAGTCGTTGAGCTTCCGCAGTTCTGTTATGGTAGATATGTTTTAGTTTTTATTTAAGATAATGTAATACTTTCCTTCCATTTTATCACATTTTTGGGATGCATGTATACAATGTAATTACTTTTTTGTTACATGTAATTATATGTAATAATGCAAATGTAAATTTGGCGCCACGCTGTTACTTCTATGGTTGATTATTACATTTTGAATGTCATTCCGACATCGTGAAAATTTTTCCCTAAATTTCAAGTATCCTAAAGTGATCCATTGTGAATGTAATACTACGAATGTTATGTAAACCACCTGGATTTGCGGGTGGTTGTCACAACATGCCTATGCACATCCCCGCAGTCCTCTGAAAGGCCATCCAACAGTCTGATTCGATTTGAAACGATTTGATGTATCTCATTACACCATGTTAAAATCCATTTAGTATTCTCTTGTCTTAAACAATTCAATAAAAATAATAATTAAATCACTAATATTAGCTATTCTTATATTGTAAATAATACGTGTATAATTGACACTAATTATCTAACCCCAATTTTATTGTATTTATTACTAGCATTTTCTTTGTTTTTATTAAAAATCCTTAAATATTAGGTTAAATATTGTTTATATTTATCTTGGCTTTTAAAAGAAATTAAAAAGACAAAAAAATCGCAAAACCACCAAAACTTAGTATTTTTATCCATCAAAAGTACTCCCAAAAAATTATTCTTTATTTAAACGACTTCTTTTGGATTTTTGACTAAAATAAAACTTGTAGATCTCATTAAGATCTACAACTTTCATGTTTTGACTTTTTCCTAATTCGACATCCTATTATTTCTTTTTTATTTTTCTTTATTTTTCTTATTTTTTTGAATTTTCTAGAGCGACCACGTGGTGCCCTCTGGGCTGCCCACGTGGCCATGTCCTCTTCTCTCCACCCGGTCTCCTTCTTGACTGTTGGATCCCCTTTTCTCTGCCACAATCTCCACTGTCCATCCCTCACTTGCTCGCAGTCGTCTGATCCATTCCCTCTTCTCATCTGGACCGCCCCCTCGCGCCTAAATCTCATCCAACGTCTTCATACAATGCTCACGCCACATCCACGTCATCACTATGCCCCCTGCCCTTGGATAAGATCCCCAGATCAGATCACCACCGCTCACACCTGCCTTCATCCCAGCCATCAGATGCCTCCGCATCCAATGGTTGACCTTCTTCCACACAGTCCCTCCATTCCCCACCACAGGATCAGACTCCAACCCCATCCACGCTGTCGCATTCCACACATCTCTTCACTACTCGATCAGATATGCCGATCTCATCTACACCCTCCGCCCGTGCCCTAATCAGAGCCATTGGATCGTAAAATCCAACGACTCCACTCCATCTCCTACCTCCAGCATCTCCTTCCCCGGGCGTTACACTTGATTTTCCACCTTCCCCCTTCCATTTCTAGCCATCACCTCTGAACTTCTCTCCATGATCTAACGACTCCTCTTAGTAGCCATAATGCCCCTCATCCTCACATAACCCTTACTTCGCCATCACTCCAGACCATCCGTTCAGCCGTTGCAAATCATCTCATTCATTACGTATAATTGCCGCTTACCACCCTATATAACCGCCACCTCCGCCGTACTCACACCTGGTCCACCAATCCAAGCAAGATCCCTAGCCCTCCTCTGTCTCCATGTGATAGACGGAGGTCGAGGAGGGCCATCATGGCCTCCCCCTGCTCCAGTGATGACCCACAATGTCCACCACTACGTCGCGGCACCTTTGATGTCTGCTGAGCACCGAGGACCGACTGGCCTCGTCCTGTGACGACCTGAGATTCAAACGAGGCTCAACATAAGCCTCTACACCACCATTCTTCCTCTTCAATCTCTAGGTGAATCCCTTTTTATTTTTTCTTGAGATTCCTTCGATTTATTCTGCTACACACACTCCAATTCACCAAGCACCGACCCCCCTATCAGCTTTGCCATTCATCCTTCATTCACATGCCACCTTTAATCGCCAACTTTCCCTTCTTCATAACCCAATCACCTCCACCCCTTCTTCTCTGCTTCGCTAGAGAAGACGCACTGGACCTCCACCTTCTCATCCTGATTAGGCTCTCATTCCACTCGCCCCGCACCCACACACATTGCTTCGGCTATGCTAACACTACAGGAACTTCAATGGTCAGAGCCAACGCCTCCTCTCCGATCTCCAACTCCGCCTCCGGTGATGAGACGTCGACAACCTTCTATAGTTATCCTCGTGACTTCCTCTCACGGTATCCATCTTCGCCTGGTAACAACCAGGCTCAGGCGACCCTAAGTGAGCACAGAGGATGACAGAGGAGCTCTGGCAGTCTCACCGGAGCTCCATTTACACTGCCGCTCCTCCGGTTGGGAACGAAGTGTAGGCACCGTTGGATGGCACCCTTGCGGTGGCTATCCAACGGCCTAGAGATGACCACGTCGCCCCCTCCGAGGCAAGGAGGTCCGGACAGCCAAGACACTCTCCAAGCCACCATCCTTCTCCACGTGTTGCTCGAGCCTCACCGCCTCCTGAGCCTAGCCCCTCGCATGCGAGGCACGTGAGGGGTTGGGCTAATTGCATTGAAGCCCCCAGATCTTTCAAATATAACATTGAGGTCCTCAGGCATTTGCCTCACGTGTGCTCCTGGGGTAAATTTCAAGGATGGTCCTCTGGCTTTACATAAATACAAAGGCCCTCGTGCGTAAGGAGAAATCACATTTGGGCCCCTCTGAGTTTTGGTTATTGCAAATGGGTCCTTCTAAGGACCCATTTGCAATATTTATCTTTATTTTCTCATGCATTTTGTTTACATTTATGCCTATGTATTGTTTTTAACCTATCTTGAGCATTTTATGTCCAAATTGAATGATTTCAATTTCAGTTTGATTCTTATTTCATTGTCTTTCTAATGGCATTGATAATTTCATGTTTTGGCACTCTATTAAATGGGTGAATTTTTAATGATCTATAGTGTCTCATGCTCGTTGATTTAAATGCCATTCATCATTGTTAATGCTCAATTCGATTCTGAAATCGATATATATTTTCTTGCTCAATGATTTGATTAATTCATGACATATTTGTATATCATTTCTTTATCATTGCATACTCTATTCATTGCATCTCATTTAATTGCACTTTAAAATCAAACAGAAATTACATGCATCATTCTATTGTGTTCTTACATTATTTTATCTGCATATGATTTTGCATGACCTAGGTTTTCAAAATACTCACTCATTACTTAATCAATAATTATTGATAAATAGATGAAGAGGCTTGTGTCCCTGTGTTCGACCTTGGTATACTTGCCAAGTAAATTAACTTCTACATATTCAAAGATGTGGTTTTTGCTGAACCATTTTCACCACTTATCCTACGATAAAAGACGATTCTTTACCTGGTGAAAAAGCGGTTCATCAAATGGCGTTGTTGCTGGAGATACGTCTCACCTTTATCAGTTTGTCGAACTTTATTGAATTATTTTTTGATGAGAATGATTTTAGGTCTTCTCATCATGATTTTTGCATCATTTATCGGTTATTTTTCTTGATATTTTCTCTGACTATTCCTTTTGTGGCAGGGCCCATGGAGACCAAGGACGCTCGATCTACATGGAGGCGTGGAATTGGGAGCTCCCTCTACGAGGAGTCGCAAAAGAAAATAAGAAGGATTCAAGGAAGAATCATCAACATCTCATTCATGCATTCTGTTTTAAAACAAATTATCATGTGCATTTCTAGCGATCCTCTTCGAGGGCTCGCGTGTGAAAAAAAGAAAGAAAGAGAAAAGGAAGAAAAAAAGAGTAGATCACTCGATGATCTACTCCCCCCCACACACACGCACACACATGCATCCTTCTATGTATATTGACTCACCCAATCCCCCCTCCCTCCAACAATCTTCATATTCATCTGTAAAATCCCTCCCCCTCCCCCATCTCCAATCGACCGGGCATTTGTATAAATAACCCCTCTAACCCTAAAAACCATGGGTCCCCCGACCCAAATTCCTCATCCATTACTTAGGCTATTTTCACCCTAGGTATAAGGGGGACCCGACTCATCAACCTTCCCTCTAACTGTCTTCTTATACTTAGGTCAATTTTTGACCTAAGTATAGGGGGATTTCCAAGTCAGTTCTGCTATATCTCCTTATATTTAACCATAGATATGGCTCCATATCACTTGTGCTATGAGGACATAGCAAAAGTTAAGTATAGGGGGTATACCGTATATTATTGTATATATAATTTAGCCATAACTCCTTTGTTAAAATTTTTGAAAACTTTTTGAGCTATGTTTAAGTATACATGTGAACTGATTTTTGTAAAAAAAGTAAAAATCTTTTAAAAAACAAGGGATTAATTTTTGTAAATAAAATTATCCTTTTTCAAAATTTCCCATAAAAATCCAATAAATTAAAAATTTTCTTTTGTAGAGGCTTTGACTACTAGGCATAAAAATGAATAGCTACTTTTCAGTGAGGGAACTTTGGTCTCCCTTAGCAGAGTGGATGATTTAGAGGACATTGTCTATGGATCCACCCTCAAGTAACACGGGTAGTCGTCTAACGGTCCGCACTTACACTCATACTGGCTGGAAGTAGATTCAACTATTCATATGAGCTTGGGCCAGTCGGTATCTCTCTGAAGAATAAAAAAATGAAAAATATAAAATTCATAAAAAATTACAAAAGATAAAAATCATAAAATTCACTAACCAAGGAGTTGGTGTATTTCTGACACATTCACTATCACTCAAGGCTTAAGGATTTGAAGACACTGGATATCTGAGATCTTGAGAGACTGAGTTAACCAACCTTAGTTATTAGGGTTTTCAACTTAATAATTCACACTTCCCTAGTTTGAAAGATTTGAGCGCTATATTGCACTCTTCGTCTCTACCTTCTAAAAAATATAATCAACATCACTTTCACAACTGCATGATTTGAGGATTTGAGTTGAGTTATCACTTGAGGAACTATGACTGGTGATTTGAGTCTAGACCCGATTTAATGGTGCTCGAGGATGGGATAAAGTCAAAGAAGGCTTCAAGAAACCTAAGTGTAAGCAAAACCCTAGCCAGTACGTGAACAAGTTCGCATGTTATCGTTTGATATCTACCTATTTGCCAGGGTGTGATGAAACCTAATTAAATTGTTGATCAGTGTGCGCCAACTCTTGGTAAAAACAGTGGAGCTAGACAAACAATGAAATGAAAATTCGAGACAAGTTCTCTCATGAGAAAAGATCTATCAATACAAATACAAATTCAAAAAATCTTCCAAAGGCGAGCGCTCCCAACCTTTTCAAAGTGTCCACTTAGACCAAATGCTATTAGGACCAAGGAGTCGGTCTAGCACCAAAAAAGAGCTTTGCATCGTATAGTGATACAGGTATGGGTGTCGAAGGTATCTTAGATACTCAAAAGAGACACACCCTAGTGTATTCCCAAGAAAATAAGCGCATACAACTCCGAATTCTCTTGACGGACACATTGATCAACAAACCAAAAATATACATGTGTTGAGTAATAAGGCACTCGAGAGGCCCCTTGTTCCAATGTAAGGGAGAGAAAAATATACTCAATCCTATGCCCTCCGTCATCTGACTGTCCATCTACACTTTCAAGACTGACAAACTAATGAGTGAATGCAAGAACCGACTTATTCCCTAGTGTCGAGGATTAGGTCTAGAGGAGAATCTAGTGTACTTGAACTTTGGGTGATGTCTCGACTCGACTCTCATGATTGCAGTACACTAATTTTCATATCCTTATATTTTATGTACAAACAGAGAGTCTGATAATTAGACAAGTTGGATTCCTTTTGACTAGAGCATGGTCGAGCCCAGAATTTTAGGACCACTCAAATTGAGGGTCTTCGACGAATTGGGCCTTGAAAATTCACATGCAGTGTCAGGAATTAATCCGACTCCTTCATTCTTTAGACGCTCGAGGACAAGCATAATTTAAGTATAGGGGTATGATGAATCTCATATACATCATATTAAAATCCATTAATTATTCTCCTGTCTTGAACAATTCAATAAAAATCACAATTAAATCACTAATATTTATTATATTTATTACTAATATTTTCTTTGTTTTATTAAAAATACCTAAAATAGGTTAATTATTGTTTATATCTACACATGGCTTTTAAAAGAAATTAAAAAGATAAAAAAATGCAAAACCACCAAAACTCAGTTTTTCACCCATTAAAAGTACAATCAAAAATTATTCTTTGTTTAAATGACTTCTTTTGGATTTTTGACCAACATGAAATGTGTAGATCTCATCGAGATCTACAACTTTTATGTTTTGACTTTTTCCTAGTCTCCTATTATTTCTTTTTTATTTTCCTTTATTTTATTATTTTTTGATTTTTTTGGAGCGACAATGTGGCGTCCTCTGGGATGCACGCATGGCCTTGTCCTCTTGTCTCCACCTAGCCTCCTTCTTGGTTGTTGGATCCTGTCGTCTCTGCCTCAATCTCCACTGTCCAACCCTCACTCGCTCGCAGCCATCTGATCCATTCCCTCTTCTCATATGGACCACCCCTCACGCCTAAATCTCAGCCACAGGGTCCTCATCCAATGCTCACGCCATATCCACGTCATCACTACGCCCCCTGCCCTTGGATAAGATCCCCAGATCAGATCACCACCGCTCACACCCGCCTTCAACCCATCCATCATATGCCTTCGCATCCCATGGCTAAGCTTCTTCCACGTAGTCCCTCCATTCCCCACCACAGGATCACACTCCAACCCCATCTACGCCATTGCTTTCTGCGCATCTTTCACCACACAATCAGATCCACCGATGTAATCTACACCCTCTGCCCATGCCCTAATCAGAGGCGTTGGATCGTAAGATCCAATGGCTCCACTCCATCTCCTACCTCCAACGTCTCCTTCCCCGAGCATTACGCCTGATTTTCCACCCACCTCATCCATTTCTAGCCATCAACTCTGACCTTTTCTCCAAGACCTAACGCCTCCTCTTCATAGCCATAACACCCCTCATCATCTTGCAACCTTCAATTAATGTCGCCATCACTACAGACCTTCCGTTCAATCGTTACAAATAATCTCATTCATTATGTATAACCGTCGCCTACCACCCTATATAACTGCCACCTCTGCCGCACTCACACCTGGTCCACCAATTCTAAACAAGAGACCTAGTCCTCCTCTGCCTCCCCATGACAGATGGAGGTCACAAGGGGGCCATCATAGCCTCCCCCATGCTCCGTTAATGACCCACAATGTCCACCATAGTGTCGCGGTGCCTCCAGCGTCCACTGAGCATCAAGGACCGGCTGGCCTCATTGTGTGACGACTGATGAATCACTGGAATGCCCTTGTTAATTTAAATGTGTCATTTTACCGCAGTCAGGCAATCAAGATCGATAAAAAATTAACCGCACGAATCAATGAATCAAATTAGTTAAGTAATGTGCAGTTTGATGTATTTTTAACTTGGGCAAGCCCCAGAGTCGACTCAAGGAGGCAAAGGAACACCGTCGGGTCAAGTTAGAGAAATTAGCTCATAGTTTTCCAAGAGGAATTTTTTTTGTAATTTCTTATGCAATAATAATGCAAATGCACAAATGTGATTGAACAAGGTTATTAAGAAAACAACCCACTTAGCCAAATTAATTTTTAATGTGAAATTAAGTCAACATGGCTAAGTTATTTTTCTCGTAAAAACCTAATCTAATGTTGAATGCAAAACATATTTTTTTGGAATATTTGGATTTAAGATGCAACGATGAAAAATACAAACTTTTTTAGGATTTTATGCAATTTTTTATGCAAACGACATGCAAAAATTATGAAATTTTTACTTGAAGTGAAATATGATAAAATAAAGCAACACATTTTTTTTGGAATTTTCTGATAATATATGATTTTTTATAAATTTTTAAATGAAAACATAGTGACCTTAGTATTTACTTCCTAATAAATCCATGAAATCAATTTATCTCAAATAGATATTTTAATTACAAATCCAAGAGAGTTGAAATTTCGCAAAAATAATATTCATATATTTAATTAAAAATCAATATAAAAATCTCTCAACAATTTATTTTAAGCACAAGATAACTCCAATTTGGATGAAATTTGGATAGTAATTAAAGAGCACTTAGTAGCATCATCTACAAATTTTTCATAATTTTTGGAGCAATAAATATGTATGTACGAATTTCAGAGCTTAAATGGGTAAAATATCACTAAATTTCAAACTCTGATTTTTAAAAAATTATTAATGCTCACAAAAATCTAAATAAATAGGCAAAATGTACAGAATTATCTCTAAACAAAATGTTATTTTTGTATAAAAAATGATGCGAAATGAATGTCCAAATTATCATGCAAAGTCAGGGGTTTCTTTGCAATACAGAAAATAAAACTCAATAAACAAACTATGCCTAAGGGCACTTTTGCAAATAACTAAAGCTAACAGATCTAGTATGCAATTTTTACAAATGAAATAAAAATGGACCTTCGATCACCACGCACGCTAGGGCTTGAAGGGTGCAGCGGTGTGCGGCGCACGAGGCGGGCCTGACTAGCGGAGGTGATGGTTGCACGGGAGGCGTGCAGGGACGGTGGCGGCGATTTGCGAGGAGGCACGGTGGGGCGCGGTGCTGGTGACGATCTCAGCCGTGCGTGGAGACGCACGGGGCGACGAGGGGACAACGATGAGGGAGGAGAGCGGAGCACGCAGCGTTGGAGTGACGTGCGTGCGACAGAGGCAGCTGGCAAGGGTGCACTGCCTCTGAAGGAGCCGTGCACAGCGTAGGGCTGGCGGCTGTGGAGGTAGGACCCGCTGGCTGGTGGCCGAGTGGCCTGGAGCGGCTTGCTGTAACTTTTTTTAAATTTGTACTTTAATTATATTTTTTTGTTTTTTGTAAATAGAAATAAATTGAGAATGAAGATGTGGTGTAGGTGGTGATTGTTATGTGTTTTGTGATGATGATGTGGTTTTTTATGTGGTAATAGGTTGATGGATCAAAATAGTGAATGCGTGTAATGATAGTGGTGTGGACGATGAAAATGTTTTGGTGATGATGATGTAGAATAATAACAATAAAAACATTAGATAAATTAAAAAATGACAAGGAAAAGGAGAAGAATATTACATGTGTGATTCGCCTGAAGGTGGAGCTGCGATGTGCGGCTTCCGTCATCGCCTCAATCAGCTTGGCGAAAAGCTGAGAGGCTAGGCAATCCCCTTGTGGAGGGATGCTAAGCAAACAAGGCTCACGTATCTCGCCAATAATCGAAGATGGCTGGAACTCGTTGTCGCTCTACAGAATAAGTTTGTCGCTGCCACCTCGACCTCTCTGGAGCTGGATTTGTTCACACGAAATTGGCGGATGATGTGAATCGGGGGAGGAGGAGAGAATAAAAAGGAGGAGAGGGAGGCTGGAAAAGAAGTGGAGAAAGTGGGAAAAATAAGGAGTTGGTGACTTATAATGGAAGACAAGTAAAGGAAGAAGAAGTAAAAGGGGGGAAAATAAACAATAAATAAAATAAGTAGGCTAAAAATCAAAGAAGAGAGAAAAAATAAAATGGAAAAAAATAAAATAAATTAAAATAAACTAAAAAAATAAATAATAAATAAATAATAAATAATAAATAAATAAAATTACAAAATAATAAAACAATAATAAAAAAAGGTTGACATGTTTCGGCTCCAGGAGCTGCCACGTGTCGCTCTCAGGAAAATCCAAGTTTAAATCGAAAGAAAAATATAAAAGAAATATCAAAAGATGTCAAATCAAAAAGGGGTCAACACGAAAGTTGCTCGTCTCGACGAGACACACGCGCCGCAGGCAGTTGCGCGGAGGCAGCGCGCGAGGAGGGTGGTGCACGTCGTGGGAGAAAAGGAGGGGAAGGTCACTTTCGTGAAGGACCGAAAATCAAAAGAAGTCATATGGACAAAGTGTATTTTTGGGTGGTACCTTGTATATATAAAATACCACATTTTTATCTTTTGCAGATTTCTTTATTTTTTAAATAAGATAAAAATCAAATTAAAACGAGAAAAATATAAAAGAGATATTTACTTCTTAATCTATTTTTTTAGTTTTTAATAATAAAGAAAATAAAAGGATAAAATAAATGGTATTTTGGTCAATATGTACAATATACAATAGGGACCTAAAACCCAAGTTTCACATACGATATCCGATTTTTATGAAATTGGTCTTGTTTTGAAGGTCTTTGAGTATATATTACTTTGAAAGTAAGTAGACCTAAATCATACATTGTATGAGAGAGATATGCACATTTTAAGGTCATAGTCTCAAACTTGGATTTGTGTTTTATTGGACAATTTTACAAGTTAGTATTTTTTTGACATATTTCCTTTATTAGTGTTAGTAATATATACACTATAATGTTAATTTTATTGGATTCGGAGTTAGTATAAAATAGATACAAATAGGAGACTTTATCTATATACATATGAATATGTACTAGTTATTTTGTCTCCTTATTTAATGCAAATATGAATGCTAAAATGCAGATATTTTTTACACATGTTTGAATGCTAATTATGTGAAATAAATGGAGAAATGCAGCTAATTACTCAAGAACAAAGCTCTATTTTCAACTTTTAGAGTGATGAATCATAGATTCATCAACGACCCGAGCTTCAAACGAGGCTCAGCACAAGCCTCCGCGTTACCATTCTTCCTCTTCGATCTCCCGGCGACTCCACTTTTATTTTTCTTGAGTTTCCTCTAATTTATTCCACGACGCATACTCCAATTCACCAAATCGATCGCCACCTTTCCCTTCTCCATAATCGAATCACCTCCACCCCCTTCTTCTCTGCTTCGCTAGAGAAGATGCACTTGGCCTCCACCTTCTCCACCCGATTTGGCCCCCACTCCACTCGCCTCACACCCACACACATCGCTTCGACTATGCTAACATTTGCAGGAACTTCAATGGCGGAGCCAACACCTCCTTTTTAGTCTCCAGCTTTGCCTCCGGTGATGCGACGTCGACAACCTTTTACAGTTACCCTCACGACTTCCTCTCACGAGCGCCATCTTCACAAGGTGACAACCATGCTCAAGCATCCCTTAGTGAGAACGAAGGAGCACAAAGGAGCTCTGGTGGTCTCGTCGAAGCTCCATTTACGTTGACGCTCCTCCAGCTACAAACGAAGTGCAAGCATCGTTGGATGGTGCCCTTACAACGGCTATCCAATGGCCCAGAGACGGCCACGTCGTCCCCTCCAAGGCAGGGAGGCTCGAATAGCCAAGCCATCCCTCGAGCCACCATCCGTCTCCACATGTTGCTCGAGCCTCGCTGCCTCCTGAGCCTAGTCCCCTCGCATGCGAGGTACGTGGGGGGACTGGGATAATGGCATTGAAGCCTCCGGATCTTTCAAATATAACATCCAAGTCCTCAAGCATGTGCCTCACGTGCGTACCTGGGGTAAATTTCAAGGAAGGTTCTCCGGCTTACATAATTACAAAAGGCCCCGCACACAAGGAGAAATTACATTTGGCCCCCTCTGGGTTTTGGTTATTGTAAATGGGTCCTTCCAGAGAACTATTTGTAATATTCATCTTTTTTTTCTCATGCATTTTATTACATTTATTCC
The DNA here is from genome assembly GCA_037367405.1 of Ottelia alismoides. NCBI lineage: Eukaryota > Viridiplantae > Streptophyta > Magnoliopsida > Alismatales > Hydrocharitaceae > Ottelia > Ottelia alismoides. Next base: position 49,155 of record JAZKJV010005596.1, on the reverse strand, counting down.
CCTGCATTGTTTTTAACATATCTTGAGCATTTTAAGTCCAAATTAAATTATTTCGGTTTCATTTTGATGATTATTTCATTGTCTTTCTAATGGCATTGATAATTTTATGTTTTGACATTCTATTAAATGGGCGAGTTTTTTATGATCTATAGTGTCTCCTGCTTGTTGATTTAAATGCCATTCATCATCGTTAATGCTCAGTTCGATTATGAAATCGATCTGTATTTTCTTGCTCAATGTTTTGATTAATTCGTGGCATATTTGTATACCATTTCTTTATCATTGCATACTCTATTCATAGCATCTCATTTAGTTGCATTTTAAAATCAAACAAAAATTGCACGCATCATTCTATTGTGTTCTTACATTATTTTATCTTCAACTTTATCTGCATATCATTTTGCATGAAGACCCAAGTTTAGAAAATACCCACTCATTATTTAATCAATATTTTTTGATAATAGACAAAGAGGCTCTTGTCCCTGTGTTCGACATTGGTATACTTGCCAAGTAAATTAACTTCCAAATATTCAAAAGATTGGTTTTTGCTGAACCATTTTCACCACCTATACTATGATAAAAGACGATTCTTAACCTGGTGAAAAAGCGGTTCATCATGGTCTGATTTTGACTGGAAAATGTGGTTTCATACCTATAAATCATGTTTTCCAACCCTAACATGCACCGAGGATTGATGAGGATGGTTGTATGAGTCTACACATACAACTGATCCTCCATATGATCGTGTAGACTCGCTCACACCTGTCTGCTTCCCAGTCAAGTTTCGTTTTCGGTCATTCTTCCATCATATTAGAGAACAAGGGTGATATATTTTCTCCATCCAGTGCCTTCAAGGGCTTGACTCCCATCGTAAAGATGGATGCGACCAACTACGATCCCATTATGATCTGATTCTTTATTTTTATTCATTTTCTCATTTTTTAGCACATACACAACCATGGCACTGCGACCACCCCTTGAGATTTGTCGCACATCGCTGACCTTCGTGCACACCTTTTTCTTGCTCACGTGCTTATACATCGCCTTCCTCTCCTTGATCCCTTCCAGACCTTGCAAAGGTCTAGACCCATCTAGGGCTTCAACTCCCCCACCCTCGCCAAGCCTTCAGTTTGTCTCCTCCCGCATCTTAGAAGATTCTATGTTGCCTCAGCTATTTGCTAATACATGCATGTACTCGAGTTACTTTGATTGGTCGAAGTTTGTGGACCACCTTCGATCTCTATTTCTACCTCCAATATCATTACATCACCGCACTCATCCAACACAAGCCGGATCTCCAACACGTCCCTAGGATGAGATGTCTGGACCCTCAAGTGAGCCGTCAGACCACAATGGACCTATAACATCATCGTCGGAGCTCTGCTATTGTGCCACCGCCAAAGGCGGAAGGGGAAGAACATGAGGAGAAACAACCATTGGATCGGGACAGAGAGATCCCATCCGACAGTCATGATCAACACCAAACCTTGCTTTACTTCGAGGAAACTCTTCGGGACAGAGAGATCCCATCCTCTGTGTTACTTTGCTTTGATCATTGATTTCTAAGTAAGTTCACTTTCTTATATAACTAAACAATTATGAGCATTATGGTGAGTTTGTGCATATTATTGTATTGCATGTGCATCATGATTTTTCCATGTAATATAAAATGCATAAAATGATTTAAAAAATGCATGCATTATGTGTGTTGTATTGTACTTGACCTAGCTAGCCTAGAAATCACGTAAATAAATATTTGATTATTTAATTGAATTAAATAATTGCTCGTGTCCCTGGGTTCGGCCCTAGACTTGCCTAGGTTATAAATTTAAACCGAGACACTCTTTGCAAAGATTTCTCTCAGTTCTGCTTGATCTCTAATTAGCCATATTACAAGTAGTTATAATTTTAATTACTGATTAGAGTTTCATCAGTCATCGAACATCTCTTTTAGATTCAGCATTATGTCTTGGGTTGTGTCCATGCCCACATGTTGCTTATGAAGCACATTGGACAAAGACCTCAGAATATAACACCTATTCAATGATTGGTCTTCATCATAACTTTCATTATACTTAAGTTCTTCCAATGTTGCAGGATTTGTGTGCTTGTTCTTGATGAGCACATAGCCGATGCGCTCCACAGAGAGAACAAGCTCCAAGTTTCGGATCCAATCCAAATAATTGGGTCCAGTCAGCTGGTTGACCTCTAGAAGCTTGCTGAGTGGGTTCATGGACTTCATGTATGATATTAAGAATACACTTTATTAGAACAAATAAGTAGTTATATATTCATATTTAAATTCTTTGATTAAGTATTTTTAATCAAACTAATCTTTCCTTTTAAACTCTAAACATCCATTCCCTTATTAAATTTTTAAAGCAAGAGATATACTTACCACTGTATCTCTAGCAAAATCTGGGATATCCTTTTTACCTTTGTTATATCCCAATTATATGAGAATTTGCAACTTGAGTAAGAAGAAGCGAGAACTCATTTCGCCTTGTAGGTCCAGCTTGCATTACTCAATTTGGTCTTTAACACACGAGCTCACCACGCCTATGGCGATTTTGGCCCATTATTAAATAAATCGACTGTCAACAAGAATGGAACTCGCTATGTGAAATCCAATACCGCTTCAATTATATGAAGAACAATCACTAGAAACAAACCGATCTTTGGGGATGGTGTCAGGGGACTGTCAAAAGGTAATCGTCCCCAATACTACCAGAGGGGACAATTGTACAACGCCTGCCCCCTGAAAGTTGTGGGGGACGTTCACAAGTGACCGTCCCATCTTCAAGAAGCCTAGGAGATTGTCAACTAAAAGACCATCCCCTATGAACATAGAGGAGGCGGTCTCATGACCGTCTCCTCTGTACGAATTTATTGTTTGCATTTCCTTGGGTATGGTATCGAAAGGAATGTTTATAACCGTCACCGCTAGATCTCTGTGAACGTCTCCACCAGTGATTACCATTGGGTTTCTGGCTAATGTAGGGGATGGTCATGATCGTTCCCTCTGATTTGATAGACAGGACGATCGTTGGACCACCTCTCCCTCTACTAATGTTGCCGATAGTTTGCAAAAAATGGAAACTTAGATGGGATGGTCTTAAGTGAACCGTCCCCTATCATCAACAAAGGAGACACCTTCACGACCATCCCCGATGGTCTTATAATATAAAATGCCCAAACTTCCTTCCCATTCACCCTGATTCCTAACCTCCTCCCACCCTCTCCGGCAATTTTCCACCCTCCCGATGATGGATTATACTCGTTAGAACAATACCAAGGGATTTTATTGATGTTAATGAAGATCAAGATGTCGTGGATAATGATGATGAATATCGAAGTGATACACAAGATATCACGTCTTCTGTAATGGATAATGACATTGCTAGTAGATATAATATTGTAATACAATAAGAGGTAAATAATCTATTTTCTTTCAATAATTTTTTATAACATTATTTATTCACCATGTGCTATATTACATTATATTATCTTTATTTACTGGTATGTCTCCTAAAACCTAGTTGCATTTATGAAAATCCTGGACCCACTTCGCAGGCACAAGGAGCTTCATCTCATGACGGTAGTGCTAGTTATCAGAGACGACAGGGACCCTCTCAATGTTGGTTTTTGGATCATCTTCCTCCTGGTCAGACATTATGCATATGTATTGTTGGAGATGATGCTGTGGGTGAGAACTCCATGGAGTTTCACACCTACCTTTCCAGGTCTCTCGTGCACGGGTTCCCATCACTACCACATACTTTCAACAACTTCCTCAGACTGTCAAAGCTTCCATTATATCTGATTTGGAGGTACCATATTATACAAATATTATTTTTCATAAAATTGGTATATTATGATTTGATTTTACTTCTTATAGGTTTTCTTTACTTGGGATCAAGATTATGTGGTCGATGCCCAGATTCTGTCTCATACGACAGAGATGTTGCGTCGTTATAAGGGATGCGTGAAGCGAAGGTAAGAAGTCATATTTTTTTAAGCATGCAATGACCCCTTTACCTAATTTTTTATTCCTTTTTATAGTACTATAACCCACAGATCCCTTATGAGTAACTGGTATAGAACACCCCACCCAGTGTTACACCGTAGCAATGGAGGGAGTTAATCAACTTCCGATCAAGTGAAGAATTCATGATAGGTAAAGCAAGCTTTCCTATTTTTTCATCAATTTTACTTAATGGGAATAATGGCAGGTGACGAACCCAAAATTGCCCTTGCTAATAATGTGAAATTAACTATAAAAATTTATGTTGTTGATGAAAATCGCTAAAATTAATTATCCAATTAATGCGAGCGGTTAATTTATATTTTACTTGAGCAAGCTCAAGGTCAAACTCAGAGGGACAATTATCTCCTTAGATTGATTAAAAGCTGATCTAGAATTTAGGTTTTCAAAGTGGTATTTTTTGTAGTTTTTATGCAATTAGAAATGTCATGCAAATTCAGACAAGTTCAGGGTCTAAAATAAAATTTTTACCCAAATGATATCCAAAAATTTTAAAACTTGGCCAGAATATGCAAAATGATGAAATGAATGCTTTTTTTACCTTTTTTAGATTTTTTTGATGCGATATGAATTAACTACAAATTAAATATACATGCAAGGTGACTTTTCGCAAAGTAATTTTAATAAATTGAAGACCAAATTATTTTCATGAACTAAAATTATCCTAGGTGTATCTAATGAGGATCTATCCAGGAAAAATTCCAAACAGTAGAAATATTTAGTTTATAGTCTACTAAAAATTAATTACTCTAATCACCAACTATTTTATTGCGACCTCGACATGCTTGCAAATAATATGAAATTTGAGCATGAAAGCGAACATAATTAATTTTACATACTACGAATTTTTTGTAATTTTTGAAGAAATGGTTAATTTAATATCAATTTAAGATCAAACAGTGGCGAAACTATGTAATTTTCCACTAGATTAATTATATTAAATCAAGCACACCTCACAAAAATTCTATTAAATACTCACAATATAAGGAAATAATTGTTCTACATAAAACAATTTTTAGAATAATAACATGATGCTAAATGAAGGTTCAAAATAGAGCTAGAACACAAGGGTAGGAATGCAATACATAAAATAAAAATGATACTAAAATGAATATGCTGACTAGACTTATAACACTACAAAAAAGGCGGGATTGGCGTGCACATAAATGCTCGTTATGTGCACGCCTAGTGCCCGCCATGTGCACGCCCGGCTAGTTGGCGAGCACATGTGCTCGTTCATGGCATGCTCGCTTCTATGAGCGTCGCTCCGGGTGGTTGGCGAGCACAGTCGGACGCTCTGTGCTCGCCCGCTTATTGGGCGTGCACAGATGTGCTCGCCGATGTGATCGCCTCTGTTAAATCGGTCAATCAATCAGAGAGCATATACCGAGCTCCTGGCGAGCACATGTGCTCGCCCAAACTGATTTCCAGTAAAAAAAGTATACAGGTTCGACGAGGTTTTGACGTTCTGTCGAACTTGTATAGCCTGCCAATAAACCACCGCAGGTACTTATAAGAGCTCCCTAAGTGTATATATATTATAGCAGGTCGTTAACTAAGATAACTAGCACTGACAAGTGAAATTCACGCAATATACATAAACTTACAAACAAACATTCATATTTAACATCTAAATTTTACAAATATTTGTCTGTAGCATCAACGACAAGTAAACTACAACAAATAATATTATTACAGTTCATATAAATTAAAAAACGTGCTAAAAGTTTAACAACAATAGAAGTCAAAACCAACAATAATTTACTTCTTCTTTGATCTAAAAAATCTAGACACTAACCCCTGCTTTGATTTCTTTTTTTCCTTCTCATTTTCTTTGAACCTCGCATACATGCGTGCCTCTTCTTTAGGGTCGTTCTCCTCCTCCTCTTCGTCATCAGATTCAATCTCTTCAGGTTGAGATGCACGCCCTTGCGACCTATATTATATATGGAAGATATATATCTATTGCTTGCATTTTGTAGATATAAAAATATAAAATTATTACTCATTCTATAAGTAGAATACTTACATATACATTGTGAACTCTTCTCGGAGCTTCGTCACTTGCTCCACCATCATCGCCGTCTGCGACTCCATTGGAACTAATGATTGGGATGGTTGTGGTTGCGTATACGACGGCTGAGAGTATGCAGAATAGGAGTGACGATGTTCCTCCACATAATATGGAGGAAGACCACCAAGCGTCTGCTTCCTATTCGCCACAACGTCCCTCTCCTCCAACATCTTATAAGATTTTCATTGCTTAATATAAAATTATATATTAGAAATGAGTATAGTAAGATAATATTTATCTATATATACATGCTTCCAAATCGTTTTATCAAATGGTGGTTGCTCTCCAGTTGGATCGACATCCCATTTTTCTGCAGATAGTGTCAGATAACGATCCTGAAATACAAAGTTTAATATATATAAATTAGTTATAATATATCACTTAATTGAAAATAAATTGATAGACTTACCAACAAATCTCCTGCTTCAGGAGTGGACCATTACGACTGTCCTTCTCTCCCACTCATGTGGGACCTCGACCACCACTCCTGAAAAGAGGGTTCTCTTTCCAACCTGACTGCCTGAAAAAAATTTTCAGATATAATAACGACATTGCATTATATTAAAGTAGATCTCCAAAAATTAATTTTAAATCATAATACCATCTCTGCTCTAATCTGATTGTGGCTTTTAGAGCCACTTGTCGACATAATACTTTATTTCTGACGGTTTGTCCTTCCCGCCGTAGATCTTCTTCCAAACTCAGCATCCGCAATGAATGCATCACAGAAATCTGCCCATCTGCAAGGATTATGTTATGATTATTGATTATTTTAAAAAGTTTATTATAAATTATTTAACAAGTACAATACCTATCCTCCGTACACCATGTTGGCGGGAACCTCTTCATCTCCTCAAAATTCATCTCCTCGCATCCCGTCTTCGCATGCGAGTCTCTCCTTGCCTTGAAAAATGTATCGCTCATTCTCTTTTCTGCCAAACGAATGAAGGCTCTACGATAAGCCTCCTTCCCCATATCAGAGTCAAGGCGAAGCCTACTCTGAAAATTACAACAAATTATAAGATACAAAGAAATTGACCAAAAAATTCTGTATCACTTCTTAGAAATTTTTACCAGAAACATGTCAAACAGTCTCTCCTGTTCTGCAGCAGGGATGCGACACCATCTAAATTGTATGGAAGTCAAGTGTGTCTTTATTATGTTGGTTATCTCCTTTGCCACCCTGTTGCTATTAAAAAAAATCCGTGCATTTGCTAGAAATATTAATTATGATACAATGTATAAATATTTGGAAAATTTCTAAATGATGAAATCTCTAAAAATTTTACCTCCCATCCGCTGTAACCTCCAACAAAGGGTAGGACGCCGACGTCTATCCAACTGCAGTAGGTAAGGGCACGGAGGTGCTCGGACGTCCAGAAGAAGGAGAGTCAGAACCCATTCATATCGACCAAATTAGAAAAATTTGATGCATATCCGTCTGGAAACTTCAATTTGCTTGTCCATTCACAGACAAGCTTAACTTGATTTCTATCTAAGGTATACTTTGCTTTGGGAACTTCAACCCTTCCACTATCATGTTCCTTTATATGCAACTCTGGCCGATTGCATATGATTTGTAAATCACGACGAGATTTTACTATATCTTTTGATCGACCGGTTACATTTATAACAATATAGAAGATGTTATCAAACACATTTTTCTCTATATGCATAATATCTAAGTTGTGTCGTATCAGTAACTTATCCAATATGGTAACTCCCAAAATATACTCTTCTTAATTCAATTATGACTGTCACCAAAACCAGGAAGGTTTTTTGTTTTATCTCCATTCTCTGAGGCTGATTTCTCTAATTGTTCCAAGTATGATAATATTATATCGCATGTCTTAATTGGTGGAGGATCTGAAAGATCAATTGTGTTCCTTTTAAAAGACTACTTCTGTCTTCGATATGAATGATTATTTGGAAGAAATTATCTGTGACAATCAAAAAAACATGGTTTCTGACCGTGTTGAAGATGGAATGATTTAGTACTTTCCATACAATATGGACAACTTTTACGTCCATGCGTACTCCATCCAGATAACATTCCATATGCTGGGAAGTCATTTATCGTCCAAAGCAGAGCTATTTTCATGTTAAATATTTGACTCTTATTAGCATCATATGTATCAACTCCATCGACCCATAACATTTTCAACTCATCGACAAGAGGACGTAAATAAACGTCAATGTATTTTCCCGGATGTGTAGGTCCTGGTACCAACAGTGAAAGAAACATAAACTGTCGCTTATTACATAACCATGGGGGTAGATTATATGGCGTTGTCATTACTGGCTAGCAAGAGTAATCTTTACTTCTTCCATGAGGATTAAACCTGTCTGTACATAAACCTATAACGCAGTTCTTCTTTTCATCGTTAAAATGTAGGAAAAACTGATATCAATTCTTTCCAACAATCAGACTCGGATGGATGCTCCATATACTCATCGAGTTTATGTTCCGCATGCCATGTCATGTACTTCGCTGTTTCTTTGCAATAATATAGTCGTTTCAATCTCGAAGTCAACGAGAAATAACGTAGAATTTTTCTCGATATTTTTGTTCCACTCTTACTAGCTGTGTGATATCTTGGCTCATGACATTCAGGACACCGTTGCAAATATTGGTGTTCACTGTAATATAAAATATGGTGATTTATGCATAAGTCTATTTTAACTTCCGCTAAACCCATCTTCCGCATCATCTTTTTTGTTTTGTAATAATTATCAGGTAATTCTGCATCTTCTGGTAACATTTCTTGATAATCCTCAGCATTGCATCAAAATTACGATTGGTCATATTATACTCCATCTTCATCGATAAAAGATCCGAAACTGCAGAAAGTTTTGAATATGTCTTGCAACCCAACCACAATGGCTCTTCTGCTTTTTTCAACAGCTCGTAAAATTCTGTAGACTCTCCATATGGTTCCTCATCATATAAAAGAGTAGGATTATATTCTGGACCCGCAACATCCATAACCATATCTGCAAAAGGATTACTAGTGTCAGCTTCTTCTGCATCATTCATACTGTCCTCGAAATCCTCACCATGCCTCCACCGAATCTGATATCCTTCCATGAAACCCATTCTATAAAGATGTAACTGAGTTTCATCTTTTGATCTCTTCCTCATTAGCCGACATTTCGTACACGGACACAAGATAGTTCCATCTGAATCTACGATATGGGAACCTTGTGCGTAAGCAAATTGTATAAATTCCTAAACACCTCTTTGAAAGGTATCTGCTATACGTCCATCTACTATACGGTTGTACATCCACTCTCTATTTGTCATATTGATGAACCTGAATTAAATAATTAATAATATGAAATTTAGGAAATTGAGGATATCTAAACGTATCCCATTATTGAGATAAAAGATGAAAAGAGAAGTGTATTAATGATGTTATCACTAGAGCCCGTCCATAAGGATTCAAACTTACTAAAAGATGATCGTTGTCACAAGCATCTTTATTTCTAACAAAAATTCGGCAGCATAACCCTGCACGTCTCCCGTATACCTCATAAATCAATCGCAATTAACTTTCAAAATAATCATGACAATGATTATTTCGATAGTAAACTATGATTGATTTGGTATACCGAAGAGGAAGGGGTTATGAACCGAATTTCCGTAAGAAATAAAGAACTTGTGACAACGATCACCTTTTAGTAAGTTTGAATCCTTACGAACCCCCTTAGTCCGGGATCTTCGAACTAAGAAAAACTAATATAAATGTAATACTTTAAGATCACTTTACGTCATACATTTGTACGTGCTACAAATGAGACTATAAAATAATCTTAAAATATTTATTCATTTATATTAACCGGGCAATTATGTATATTTGGCTGGTTAACGATGGGGATAGGGATAAGTGTGATCCTTATTTAGTGCCTAATACAGTGCTTGGGTCACTAAGAATTAATGGGCACCTGCAAAAAAAATCGAACATGCAAACTTCAAAATCCACGACCATTGGTCTGGGATAAACAACCCAAAGTGAGTCCAATAGTGCTGTGAAAAAATAAAAAAATATAACACAGTTAGAGGTGATCAAATCCTCCAATGTGTTGCACACGCCTCCCATTGTGCAGGGCCACACACCACCCGGTGTGGAAGGACGCACTGTGTGTGAAGGATTTTGTGCGATTTTCTCATAATTAATGGATAGTATTTTAGACTTATCATAAACCTAACTATAAGTTAATGTGATATACTTAATCACAATAACTAAAATATAATGTGATAATAAAATTATCACAGAATCAAAATTTTTGTTGTAGTTATAATTATCACGCATCAATGATTTTAACTTAAATAAATATCTAATTTAACATCCATTATATAGTTCTTATTCTCAAAGGCTTTGTATCTCCCATCACCTCTTTCAATGAACCTAGTGTTATGAAACTAGTGTTATGGTACTTCTCTCTATCAACATTCTCTAATGTTATTAAACTAGTCTTATGACACTTCTCAATGAACCTAATGTTATGAACCTAGTGTTATGAAACTAATGTTTCTCTCATCCCATGCTACTCCCACACATGCCCTTAATGGATTGTATCTACGCAATGCCATCCCTATCAAAGGACTATAGCCAAATCATTTTTTTTTTCATACACAATTAAGCAACAACTACTTTTTACAGTAGGGCAATTGATAACCAATGAAGTTATAAGAAATCATCCTTATATATTGAAGAATATGTATTCCGTGCACAAGATGTCTAACTTGATACATATACTAATCAAATAGTTGACATGCCTATAATATTTCATATATATTAGACATATATATACTCAAATCTAACAACAACTATATATTAAACAACTATATGAAGCATAAGCAACAAGAATAACAACTAGTGATATTAAGTTTAAGAACAAAACAATCAACAACATCAAAACCCTAATCTCTAAAACAAGTATAAAATCGAATGAAATACGCAAAAAAGAGAGAAAAGAATGATAAGATATACCTAACGAAGGGTGTGTGTGTGTGTGATTCAATGGTCAAACGGAACTCCCTCGACGCGGGCTGAGCACTTGTCGCCGGAGGAGAGGAATGAAAGGGGAGGGGTGCTCGCGCAGGAATGAGGAAAGGGGGCACCCGACGTTCTGTTTACGGGCGCGGGCGAGCACACTTATGTGCTCGCCCAATGCTCTTTAGGTTCTCGCCCGGAAAATTGACACGCGCCCATTCCGCCGCGCCTCGATTTTCAACTGGGCGAGCACATCTGGGCGAGAACATGTGCTATTAAAGTGCTCGCCCATCTACAAAAATATAACCGCGCCTCCAGATTCAAAAGAGCGATCAAGATGGCGAGCACATGTGCAACCTACGTGCTCACTAGGCTGTGGGCGAGCACATGTGCTCGCCCAGTGCACCCCATTGTGTGCACGCCAATCACGCTTTGTTTTGTAGTGTAAGCAATTAACAAAACTCCAGGGGATGCTTATGCAAATTTCTTAATGGTCGCATACGTAGCTTGTGAGCTCCATCTTACAGGGACATGTGTGTGTTTCTCTAGAAGCTCAGGAGGCTTTGGCGCAAATGTCCATGGGCACATGCGCCTCACTTGCCCAGGCTGGGGACTGGAGCTGCACGTGATATACGAAGTCTAAGGGGGGTTGTCTGCAAATTTCTTCAAGGGGGCACGTGCCTTGCATGTGTCCTGGCTGGGGATCCTCGTGATGTTTATAGAACTTATAGAGGCATGGTTACAAACTTCACCCTCCCCACATGCAAAGTGCTTGAAGGGGAGGGGTGAGTTGCTTGGGCTGCTGATGGCTGTGGATCAGGGCACAAGACCCACCGCCAGAGGTGGGCATGCAGGTCGAGGCAGAGAGCGGTGGAGTGATGAATCTCTGAGGAATCATCACTTTTCTCTCTTTTCAACCTCAAAGAATAAGAACTTTGTTGGAAATCTTCATTAATTCCGCATCTTTGTCATTAATCCTCTTCCTTATAATTAATACTAACCCTAAATTATTGTATTTAATCACTAATATTTTCTTTATTTTCTTTATTTAAAATCCCTAAAAATTAGAGTAAATGTGGTCTATATTTGTTTTGGTCTTTAAAAAAGATTAAAAATACAAAAAAAATAACAAACCCTTAAATCAAGTGTTTTTAAGTCATTAAAAACACTTGCACAAATCTCCTTTTTACCAATGACCTCCTTTGACTTTGTGTTCAACATGAGACTTATAGATCTCCTCGAGATCTACAACTTCCATGTTTTGACTTTTTGTTGATTCAACTCCCTTTTATTTATTTTTGAATTTTCTTTATTTTCCTATTTTCCAATAATCTGGTTCGGCCACGTGACACCCTCTGGACCGACTAGGTGGCCCCCTCTTCTACGCGCCACCTGACCTTGCTCTCTGCCCCTAGATCAGCCCTCGCTTGCCATCATCCATCCATCATTCACTCACTCTCCCTTAGCCCTCGAATCACTTCCCCAAATCTGATCTAAGTTGCAGCCCTCCGCCTTCATCAGCGTCGTTGGATGATCTCTCATCCAATGACCCTAGAGCATCCATGTTACCCTTCCTCTCGCGATCGTTGGATGAACCTCCATATCACATCTTCATCACACACCTGCCTTGATCTCGACCCTTAGATCAGATCCAAGGATCTGATCCAAACCACCCACCCCGCATCTACGTGGACCATTGGATCACTAGATCCTACAACCGATGACCATCGTCCTCCTCTAAATGCTCCTCTCCTCAGGCGCTACACCTTGCACCTCTAAATGCCCCTCTCGCTACGAGGAACCGCAGAGGAAATTCATGAGAAGTTGAGGACTTGACTCATCATTTTGTTCATGAATTTAGTCTAAAAATAGTAACCATTGCATTTCTAATGATCCTCATTTGAGGGCTCGCGTGTGTATTAAAAAAATAGTGGTGTGTGATGCCCACCACTCACACGTGTGACGCTTCACTTGAGTGTTGACCTAGGACCAAGCATATGGCTCTCTGAGCAGATTTTATTCTTCATATTATTTCTGCTTGATCGTAGGTAGGACAAACTTATTCATAAGACACATAACATCGATCTACTTAGCCAAATGTAACTGAAATTCTTCTCGCTAATAGATGCACGTTAGGATGATGTTTTCATTAACTTGCATGCATTTAGCAATAAATTTAAATTCGGTCTTGTATATGCATGGAGAAAGTTGGAGGCACTGTAAGTATCTCTCTCAAGCATACATAAGTGTTTTCACGAATGCACTGGCTTTTCTCAATCTTTCCCCGATTTGTCACTTGAGGATATTAAAGGAAATCGGGACTGGCCTATAGACGATGCTTGCTTGACTTATGCTCACATTAACACAGTGTAACCTAAAGCTAAAACTGGGTCTGGTAATACAGGTTGATGAAATAAAAAGAATAAAATTCACTCTTGGATTATGGAAGAGCAAACCACGTCATTGTATGCAGGCCATTTTGAATAATGAGAGGTGAGGACGTATCCCTAAGATAGTTCCCAAAACCTAATCTTGAAATTTGCGTAATGTTCTTGATTTGAATGATCACCAGTAAAATGGACAAGATAAATGACTAGCACATGTTGTTCTTCATGTGTGTGTTGGTGAAACATGGGGCATTGTTTGCTTGGTTGAGCCTGATTGTTTCGTATCGCAACCCTCCCATAACCCTTGATGATCTACACCCCCATCCATCCATCCACATCCATTCATCTTTCTAAATTCCACCCCACCTCCATCTATTCATATGTGAAAATCCACCCCCTTCCCTCTAACCCTAACCAATCACCGGTCCCCCAGCCTCATTGCATATCCAATACTTAGGCTATTTTCAGCCCAATTATAGGGGGACTTAGTCATTCTTTCTGCCCTCTTCTTCTCCTTATCCTTAGATCATTTTTGACCTAAGTATAGGGGAGCCATCTGAGTCAGTTCCGCTATATCACCTTGTATTTGACCTGAGCCATGGCATCATATCACTTTGTGCTATGAGGACATAGCAATAGATAAGTATATGGGGGTATAACATATACATTATATATATAATTTATCCATAGCTCGTATTTTGAAAGTTTTGAAACTTTTTGGGGCTAGGGTTTAAGTATTCTTATGGATTGACTTTTATAAATTTATTGTAAAAATCTTTTGAAAAAATGAGGGACTAATACTAATTGTTTTTCTATTGACTTTATTAAAAATTCCATAAAAATATGAAAAATTAAAATCTTTTCTTGAGCAGCGATTTTGACTACTAAGCTTAGAAATGATAGCCATTTCTCAGCGAGGGAACTACGATCTCCCTTAGATGAGTGGATGGTTAAAAGACAATGCGAATGGCTCCGTCTTGAAGTAAATACAGGTAGCCGTCTAACGGTCCGTACTTACACCCATACTTGATGGAAATAGATGCAACTATTCATATGAGCTTAGGCCAGTCATTATTTCTATTGAGATTAAAAAAATCCATAAAAATGCAAAATTTAAAAAAGTCACAAAAAATTCACTAACTTTGGAGTTGGTGTAATCCTGACACATTCACCACCACTCAAGGCTTAAGGATTTAAGGACACTTGATTTCTGAGATCGTGAGAGTCTGAGTTAAGATGCCTTAGTCATTGGGGTTTGAACTTATAATCCACACTTCCAAATTTTGAAAGATTTGAGTGCTATATTGCACTTTTCATCTCTACCTTCAAAAGAGTATGATTAGCACATCACTTTTCACAACTGTATGATTGATGAGATGAGTTGAGTTATCACTTGATGAACAGGGACTAGAGATTTGAGTTTAGACCCGATTTAATGATGCTCGAGGATGGGATAAAGTCAATGATGGCTTCAAGAAACCTGAGTGTCAGCAAAACCCTAGCCAGTATGTGAACAAGTTTGTATGCTATTGTTTGATATTTACCTATGTGCCAGGGTGTGATGAAACTTAAATAATTGTTGATCAGTGTGTGCCAACTCTTGGAAAAAGCAATGGAGCTAGCCAAACATCAACAAAATAAATTTCGAGAGAAGTTCTCTAAAAAAACTCTATCATTACAAATACAATCTCATAGAGCTTCCACCAAAGGCGAGTGCTCCCGACCATTTCAAACTTTCCACTTGGACCAAATTCTATTAGTACTAAGGAGTCAGACTGGCACCAAAAAAGGGCTCTGCATCGTATATCGGTACACGTCTGGGTGTCCAAGGTATCTTAGATACTCAAAAGAGACACACCATGGTTTACTCCCAGGAAAACAAGTGCAAACAACTCCAAATTCTTTTGACAGACACATTGATCTACGAACCAAAAATATACATGTGTTGAGTAATAAGGCACTCGAGAGGTCCCGTACTCCAATGTGAGGGAGAGAAAAGAAATTACACAAACCTATGTCCTCCATCATCTGGTCGACCATCTACACTTTCAAATCTGATTAACTAATGAGACGGTGGATTGAAGCAAGAATCGAGTTATTCCCTAGTGTTGAGGATTGGGTCTTGAGGGGAGTCTCCAGGACTGGAACCTTGGGTGACATCTCAACTCGACTCTCATGAATGCAATACTCTAGAAGTCATATCCTTATATTTTATGTACAAACAGAGGATATGATAAATAGAGAAGTTGGATTCGTTTTGACTAAAGCATGGTTGAGCCCATAATTTTGGGATCACTTATGTTAAGGGTTTTCAATGAACTGATCCTTGAAAATTCACGTGCACTGTCAGGAACTAATCCAACTTCTTCATTCTTTAGATGCTCGAGGATGAGCATAGCTTAAGTTTGGGGGTGTGATGAATCTATGAGGAATCATCACTTCTCTCTCTTTAACCTCAAAGAATAAAAACATTATTGGAAATCTTCATTAATTCTACATCTTTGTCATTAATCCTCTCCCTTGTAATTAATACTAACCCTAAATTATTGTATTTAATCACTAATATTTTCTTTATTAAAAATATAATAAATATGATTTATATTTGTTTTGGTCTTTAAAAGAGATAAAAAATACAAAAAAAAAATCCTTAAATCAAGTGTTTTTAAGTCCTTAAAAATACTTGCAAAAAATTTCCTTTGTAAAAGCGAGTTACTTTGACTTTATATTCAACATGAAACTTGTAGATCTCCTTAAGATATACAACTTTCATGTTTTCACTTTTTGTTGATTCAACTCTCTTTTATTTATTTTTGAATTTACTTTCTTTTTCCTATTTTCAAATAATCTGGTTGGGCCACGTGACATCCTCTGGGCCGATCACGTGGCCCTTCTTCTGCAGGCCACCCAGCCTTGTTCTCTGCCCTTGGATCAACCCTCGCCTACCATCATCCATACTTCCATCACACACTCTCCCTCGGCCCTCGGATCACTTCCCCAGATCTGATCTAAGCCGCAACCCTCTGCCGTCATCAGTGTTGTTGGATGATCTCTCATCCAATGACCCCAGAGCCTCCACGTCACCCCTCCTCTCCCGGTCGTTGGATGAATCTCCAGATCGCATATTCACCACACACACCTGCCTCGATCTTGATCCTTAAATCATATCCAAGGATCTGATCCAAACCACCTGCCCCCGCCTCCACGTGGACCATTAGATCACTAGATCAAATGACCCACGACCATCGTCCTCCTCTAAACGCTCCTCTCCTTAGGCGTTACGCCTTATGCCAGCTTCGCCCCCTTCTAATTCTAGTCACCATGCCTTGATGTCTCTCCATAACCTAAAGGTGTCCCCATGAAGCCCTGAGATCCTCCTTCTTCGCAAGCCCATCAATGATTTAGATCCGAGCTTCTAGGGCCTTCAATCGACCGTTCAAAATCCACGCTCACCACCTGTAACGGCCAAGCTCCCTCCTATATAGCCTCTCCTCCGCCATGGCCACACCTTGTCCACCATTCCATGGGAAAAGGCCCAGTTTCCGTCGCCCCTCTGGTGACAACGGAGGGGCAATTAGTTGAGGCGATGATGACCTCCTTCCAAGTGTTGACCCATGGCCTCTTCATCCATGTCGCTGTCGCCCAGGGCACCACTGAGCTATCCGACATGGCTGATCGGATTCGAGCGACGACCCGAGCTTCACGTGAAGCTCTACCCAAGCCTCCACACCATTTTCTTTCTCTTCGACCCTCCAGGTAATGCAAATCTTGTTTTTCTTGTGTTTTACTTAATTTAATCACACACACACGCTCACCACCCCACTTCAATTTGACCACACCCCCAGCTTTGCCATGCATCACCAACCTTCACGCAATACTCCTCTCACCGTTCCCTCTTCTTCTCACCCTGACCACCTCCGCCCCATCTTCTTCTTTACCTCACCGGAGAAGGAGCTCTGGTCCCCCGCTCTTCTCATCCGATTGGGACCCCCATCTCACTCGCACACACCTCACACACGCTTCGGCTATAAAAACACTTGCAGGTATCCATCTCCTCAATGGCAGAGCTTTCATCTATGCTCCGTTCGATAGCCTCGCTCTCGGTGACTCCTCATCGGCTGACCCCTCCAGCCATGGCCGATCCCTCGTCTCACCTCCAGCTCCTTCGCGATGCCCTCATCTATCATCATCGACCTTTAGGCCTGCGAAGGGATGGCGAAGGAGCGTCCCACAACTCGCTGGAGTCCTGCCATCTCCGTCGCACAAGGAATGGAGGAGGAGGAGCGAACACGTACAGTTACCGTCTGATGCCACGATCGGACAACCCAGAAGGAGCCACTTCGCTGGCACGAACCTCCATGCTTCAGACCACCGAACCATTCACCGAGCTTTGCAAGAAGCGCCACATGGCCTGAGCCTCAGCCTGCCCTCGAACTTAGCCCGCACGCATACAAGGCACGCGTGGGCTGGGTTATTTGCAGAAACACTCCCGATCTTTTGCATAATTACATCTAGGTCCAAGCGTGCATGCATCACGCACACCTGGATAAATTGTAGAAATGACCAAATGATTTTCAGAAATTACGTAAATGCCCATGTGCTACATGGAAAATTTATAATGGACCCCTCCTGCTTTTGCAAATTGCAAATAGATGCCTCAAGGGATCTATTTGTAATTATTTATCCTTTATTTTTATCAATTGTATTACAATTATGCCCCTTGCACTGTTTACTTCATATCTTTAATTGCTATCCGTTTTTATTGATTTTAATATTGTTTAAAGCTTGTTTCATCCTCTTTCGAATGACATATTCAATTTTGTGATTTGACATTGAATTTAATGTAATAATTTTTAATGATATATATTGTATCCTACTCATTATTTGAATTCCAGTAACCGCCCTTATTACTCAATTTGATTCTGAAACTGATCCATATTTTATTGCTCATTAATGCAATTATTTTAGGGCATATCTGCATAGTATTTTCTGCATGATCATCTATTGCACATTCTACATCATGCATCTTAATTTAATTGCATAAAAAGAAATTAAAAAATGCATGCATCATGTTGTTTGCATCTGCATATCATTATGTATTGTGCATCATAACGTGTCCGCATATGAAAACTTAGTCCTCTTAGCCCTGATCGGATGGTCCGCACATGATCTGGAACTGGAGGTGAAACGAACGATGCTGAAGGGTCCTGGACGAACAGATGGCCGGCGAGGTTCGTCGGTCCGGTGAGTGCGCGGTGGACCTCCTCACGAGACGCTAATAAGTGGAAAACGATGGTCGGAGCCTCCTGCGTCTGACGGGCCCCTCCGATGGCGCAACGGAGCTCTGGAGAGCTCAGGCGACACCGGCGGAGCTGGAGCTGCTGCTCCTGAATGTCAAGCCCTCATTGATTAAAATCACTCAACTTTAATCGATAATTTTTGATAGATAAATGAGGAGGCTCGTATCCTTGTGTTCGACCTTAGTACACTTACCAAGTAAAATAACTTCCACATATTCGAAGAGTGTGGTTTTTGATTGAGCATATTTTGCCTCCTATACTCCAATAATATGAAACTATTGAAGAGGTAAATTTTCTCGGTTCATCACGGAGGTCGACGAGCAGTGCGATGGCCTCGACGCGTGGACCAAGGCGGAGGTGTGTAGCGATGAGGCAAAGAGCAGCTACACGCAAGAGGGCCGATGGAGGGGCGAGAGTGCGACTAAGGCGATCTGGTGTCGATGGTAGTGATGCAGCCGGACGGAGCAAGGTGAATTGTGCTGGCCAAGGGCAACTAACGAGCATGTGAGGCGGTGCAGGCCACTGTGAGGGTGACTGCAGGTGATTAGCGATGATGAGATCGAAGTTTCATGTAAGAAGAATAAAAACAGAGGAAGAAGAGAGAAAAGAAAAGGAAGCAGAAAGGTGGTTCTTCGCATGGGGATGGAGTGACAGTACACACCTCTTGTCGTGGCCTCAATCGACGTAGCAGAGGTCATCGAGAAGCTTGACGAGCTTCGCTTGAAGGCTCACAGCAGTAGATCTCTCTGTCGGATCTTGCCAAGGATTGGATGATGCCATCATATCCTTCTAGTCGAGCCTCCATGATGTTACCATGGAGGGGACGAAGCTAGTGGCTCTCTCCTCCATCTTGGGCATTTATTTGGGGTTGTCAAGGAATTGCTGAGGTCTTGTCAATCTACACGGTGGATCAACAGTCGTCGAAGTGACCTCTCACGAACCCTTGATAATTCAAAAATTAACCCACTATATGTATAAAGCAATGAAAGCAAAAAATGAGGAGATAAAATTTATTATAACTCTACAATGGATGTGTATAGGTGTAAGTATGTAGAGTGTCAAACAAAAGGAGCAAACAAAATAGATCGGGCAAATAAATGCATAAAACATTTGTGTGTACATATTGTCTATTTGTTTTTGTGTAGGTTTTTTATTTTATATTTTTATGTATTTTAATTTTTATATTTTTTAATTTTTTATATTTTTATAATTTTTATTTTCTTTTTATATTTTGAATTTTAAATTCCTTTTTCATTTTTATAAAATATATATAAGATATATAAGTAATATGTATAAGCTATATATACAATATAGGGTAACATGCATAAACTACTAATAAAAATAAAAAAATACATAAATTAAAATGTTTTGGGGTTTTAAATAATTTTTTACTATTACGTGATTTTAGATAATTTTGCTATTTTTTATATATTTTAAAGGAAAAAATATACCAAATCATGGATTAAATAATAGGTTGGAATAATTTGGAAATTAAAAATAGAAAATAATGTCCAAAATTTTCTAAATCAATTTTAATAAATAAATGATAATATAAAGAAAATTATAAAATAGAAATGACTGTTTTGGAGCTTTTACGAATTTTTTAGATTTTTATAAAGGATTTTGGAGTTTTTTTATTTTTTATGCATTTCTCTTTTTCTATTTTTTAGATTTTTTGTTCATGGAGTTAGGAAATACAAAAAGAGAAAAAATATATTTTTTGAGAGTTTTTCAAAATGTTTTTATATTTTTTGCTATTTTTAAAGCTAGACAAGGATTTTGTGTGCACTTTTTGTATTTTATAAAATAGAAAAACGTATAAAATTACAAAACTAAAAATGTAACGTGATTGTATGTGCAAGCATGAGCTTAATCCTATTTTAGGGGTTTTTTGGAGCACATACACTATATTTAATAAATGAAATACATGCACAAAAAATGTTGAACTTACAAGGGCATAAATGCAAATAAAATTAAAGTCAGGGACTGATGTGCAAATACACTAGAAGTTTATATCAACAATTCAAATTTATAGTACTAAAAATAAATTACAAATGCGTGAGGGCCTCTATGCAAAATATACACACCTCACGTGGGTGGCCACGTGAGGTGAGCTAGTAGAGGATCATAATGCAAATAACATGAAATAAAGGGTTTCCTCTTGCAAAATACACAAATTTTTTATACTAATTAATTAATTTAAAGTACTGATGACAAAATGACAAAAAAGAGAAGCAGAATATGTAAATTACCTCCACTGAGGCACGAATCAGACAGGCGAATCTGCCACCTATCCACGGTGGCCCGCCGAGCACGATGTTGTTTTGCCTCTGACGGTTCTGATTAGATCTTTCAAGAGAGATCGATGGCGGAGTCGAGGCTGATCCGACAGATAATGTAGTGTCTGGGAACGAAGCCCAATCCAATGGCTGTGAACCTCCCTGGAAGAACATGGAAGAACACGATCTCTGGGGAACTTCGATCGACGATATTGTGCAACTCCGACCACCAAGGAGTCTCAGAGCAAGGGGAAAAATGGGGCTAGAGCACCTCCGCACCAGATTGCTGCTTCAGAAGGTTCCCTGGACTCCGGGTGAAGTCCAACGAGCTCGAGGAAGGAAAGGGGCTCCAGGAACCTCCTTCTCGATCAAATCAACCAAGGAGGGGTTCTTTTGCCCATCAGATCCTGCAAGAACCTCATGCTCACAAAACAAAAGGATCTGGGGGTATTATTGGTGGACATGGACGAAATGGGGCATGATTGGCGTGTCTTCGACGAGCGGGGGAGTTGGGACACTGATCACCAGATCCACGAAGGCCTGGGTGGATTGAAGGGCATGGGTCGTTGAGAAGGCAATGGGGAACGAAGTGAAGGTGGCAGCGGGTCGGCAAACAGGTGGGAGGAACGGTGGAGGGTTCGCCGAAGCTGGGCTCCGATGAACTGCGAATTGGGTGATTTACGCTAAAATAATTAATAAAAGCCTAAAACTAATTGCAAGAGAAAAAAACCTACACCTAAGATCTACCTAGAAAAGTAAGAAAAATCACCTCAAGCGGTGCAAGGCCGTGAGATCAGAACCTCATGCAGGCGAGCAACGAAGATGGCTAGAACCACCTTTTACTCCACTCCGTCGATCCACCTAATCGTTGGGCGAGTGACCTGTACGTTGCTCGATCCCTAGGATGCAAGAAGGGGGGGGAGGGGGATGGGTAAACGCGATTCAAAATTTAAAGGAAGGAGGAGGTGGCCTTTTGTACAGGTGACGGGAGGGGTGAAGAGTCGAGGTGGAAGTGAGCGAATCAGTAATCCATTCCCCGAGGAATCAAACCCGCGTGATGGAGGGGAGCATCGAGGAAGTAAACCTGAGGAAACCGGCTCGTATTCGATGGACTACATCAATCGAAGGAAAAAGGCGAAGTGCGTGTCAAAACTAGATCTGACAAAACTACAAGGCTAGTCAGACAGTTGACCGAGGTCAACTACTGGAGGTGCAACTGGTCCACACGGACCAAGCCCTTAATTTTTTGAAAATAAGTAATAAATAATAAATGATTTTATTAAATAAAGTTATAATTTTTTTTATTTCTATAATATTTTAATATTATTATTTATTTATTTTTATGGGCTTATTTATTACAAGTTATTTTGGGTTTTATTTATAGGTATATTTATCTATGTTTTGGGTATTTATTTTTATTTTATATTTTTGATTTTATTTTTATAATTTTATATATTTATAACTTATTTTTATATACATAAAATTTTTTTATCATATTTTTCTGATATAATATTTCACTTAAATAAATATAGGTATATAATGTACATGCACAGGTATAGGTATTTCATCTATGTATTTTGTATACTTATTTCATTTTAATGTTTTATTTGTTGTATTATTCTACTTCAAATATTTACATATATTATAAATAATATTTACAAAATTATAAAATAATAGAAAAATTATATTTACGTAATAGAAATCAAAATAGGTCCTAAAATGGAATATTGATGAAAAAAAAGAATGTGTTTATTGGTGATATTTAGCCAATACCCCCCTGCTTTATTCCTCGTCGATCCAGTCATCAATATGCTTAGGTCTCGGGGTTTAAGGTCATAAAATACCTTTAGCATTTTATTCTTTTTTCTCTTCTTTTCTTTATTCTATAATTTTTGGCATTAAAAATAATAATTTATACACAATAAATGGAATAAATAATGAATGTTATTTTGTACAAAATAATGCTATTTATGCATTAGCTAAGGTTTTTAAGGCCAAAATGATAGAATAGAGGTGATGAAATAGAGATTCATCACTTGATATGACTAGAAATTTAATATCTTTAAAATTATTTTTAGATGCGTAAGATTTTTGAGTGTATACTATATGATATCATGTCGGTCATCAAGAGCATAGGACCGATAAAACCTCTTAGTACATTTTATACTAATTGTGTTGCCTTGAATTGATTCGTTGATGGTGTATAGGTCGTGGATATGCTAATGGGTTACTTAATTGGCACCTTGCAGCGCAGTTGAAGTACTCCCTATTAACATTATCTGTCTGATCTGGCTTGATCCTTTTCAAGGATGGGTAGCGTGGGAAGTCTCTAATTACTTTAAACAACTAATAGAAATAATATAATTATACAATGGGAGGGTTATATTATATAGTAATATCAAGCAAACTCTAATTGGTTGTTGTTTGAATTGGATTGCTAATTAATTTGATCAAATTAATTAGATCCAATTAAAATAAATAGTCCATGATAAATTAATATGTAATTCCCTTGGAAGAATCAATCGTAATGAATAAGATTCATAATGATTAATTAAAAAATGAATGAGATGAAAGATCATATAAATGACATCCATGGTCTCTTATTAAGGCGAAGGGTTCTGTCGCCATGGATTGTATTTTAGAGGTGCATATGCAAAGTCGTAGCTCAAATATACAAGCGTACATGGATCAGGCTCTTTGATTCTCGAAAGGGTAAAGCGATATATGTAGTGATCTCAATATTCAATACAAGCAGATGCATCTTATGGGACGATCAACAACCATCCCATCTAATTCAACATCCGTCCCCTTTGATCAAAGGGGACGGTCATAAATACGTCTCTACTAGTAGCGGCTCATGTGCACGAAGGGGACACTAAATGTGAATGGGTGGTGGGGACAATTGTGATCGTCCCTTCTGATACCAAGCGAAGAGGCGGTTGATGAACGTCCCCTCATATAGTCGAAGGAAAGGACGATCGTGATCGCCCCCCCCCCCCCCAAAACTCTGACGAAAAGACCTCCTTGTTAAGAGGGGACGATCACAACCGTCCCTTCTAGTATCTATGGGGGACGATCATCGATTGTCCCTTCTGGTTCTTACCATACCTCAAATCTTCTGAGACGGGCACACAAGTCTTTTGAGGATGGTTATAACTGTCCCCTCCGGTCCCCTTTCCCCCAAAACTCTACCAGAAAGACCTTCACGTCACGAGGGCATGGTCATGACCATCCCCTCTAGTATCTGTAGGGGGCGGTCGCCGACCATCCCTTTTGGTTCTTCCCTTGCCTCAAATCTCCTGAGACAGGTACATATGCATTTCGAGGACGGTCCTAACCGTCCCCCTTGGTCCTCTTGCCCCCAAAACTCCTCTAGAAAGACATCCTCATCAGGAGGAGACAATCACGACCATCCTTTCTATTATGTAAAGTACGGTCGTCGATCGTCCCCTTTGTACTACCTAAATAAAAAAAGAACTGCATCATTTGATCCCATGTTGATGCAACCAAATCACAAAAAAACAGATTTAAATGATGCATCAAAGAACTTCATGCATTTATTTAAATTTGTTCAACAAACAGACTAAACTACAAACATTAAAGTGCTCAAGTTGAATGTAAAACTAAACAAACATATATAATACATTACAAACATAGAAGGGTCAAGTTAAATCTAAAACATAATCTACATGTCGCCCTTGGTGTTCTCCTCCTCTTCGTCGCCAAGTCATGGAGGTGTTATTGGTCGGGTGCCCTCACTCTGGATATGATTAGTATATGTTAAGACGTTTGCCATGTCTGAATGCATCTTCGTCGTCTCCTCATCCTACGTAGACATCTTCGCCTTGACGTCGGTATCTCCCTTGCCATCTCTCTCCCTCTATGACTTCCTTGCGATGATGATTGAGTCCCACCAGCACCAGCTCCGTACCATGTACATATCATTGCTCCCTTCCATTGCATGATATACGACCATTGTGTTATGCATCGAGGGCCTGGACAAAGGCCTCATCGGCAGATAGGGGCAACGTACTCATTCCTATGCTATATTAAAAGTTGGTTGTAGTGATCCTGATCATTTCTTCATGCATATTCATATTAAGTTAAAAAATCGTCAAGAGAAGAGCTTTTAGTTTTGGGATTTATTTCATAATTTACTTACACGGATCGACTCACTACACTTATCCTCCTTTGTCTCTGCTCTTTAAACCCACAAAAACCTCTATTCAAGTTGTCTCCCGATCGTTATCCTTAAACTAAAAGCATTTAAAGAAAATATAAGGTTTAACAGTCATAGTTTTCAACACGTAAATGAGGGTGCTGAAACTTACAAATTCATCCTTGAGCTGATTCGTATTCTTCCTACCCATCTTATGGGTTGACTTGAATCTTTTCGAATGGTTTGCAACTTTTTTTGTTGATACTACCTATTGATGAATATGTAATTCATCATTCTAAAACTTAAAAATATAGCTTAGTTCTTGATTAATTTAGCTGCATTTCCCATTTATTCTGCATTTTTACCATTCATGCACTTAGACCTACTTCCTGCATTTTAGCATGCATTTTTGCATTAAATAAGAAGCCAATTTCCCTTGTAAATATCACATGTATTTAAAAAATCATTTTTCCTATATTTTTATCTAGTTTTCACTATCTCAGAACTGAATAGGATCAACTCTATTTTATATACTACTAACACTAATAAAAGAAAAAATACCAAAAGATATTAATTTGTGAAATTGACTAATAAAACCCTAACCCTAGTTTGAGGGTAAAAGCCTAAAAACACGAATATCTCGTACATACAGTCTTCTATGAAGCCTTACTCATTTTGAATTAATGAAAATTCAATTACCTTCATAACAAGATCAAATTCAAAAGAATCGGAGTTCGTATGTGAAACTTATGTTTTGGGCCCCTCATTGTATATTGTTCATATTTCCCCTTTACTTTATTTTTCCCTTTATTTTCTTAATTATTAAAAACCTAAAAATATTAGATTAAGTTGTAAAATTTATTTTATATTTTCTCTGATTTTATTTTAATTTTATCTTATTTTAAAAATATCTAATAATTTGTAAAAGACAAAAATATAATATTTTTTATCTATAGGATACCCCCAAAAATACTTTTTGTTCGGATGATTTATTTTGGCTTTGAGTCTTTAACGAAAGTTGTAGATATCGTCGAGAAAAGCAACATTCATGTTGATCACTTTTTGATTTGACCTCTTTTGATTTTTCTTTTTAATTTTTCTTTACATTTAATCATTGATTTTTATGGGAGCGAAATGTGGCAGTACCTAGAGTTGCCACATGTCACCCCCATTTTCTTTATTATTTTAATTTATTTTTTATTTTATTTAATCATCATCATTATTTATTTTTTTTATTTTTTACTACTTATTTATTTATTTTATTTATCTTATTTGTTTACTTTATTTACTCATTTATTTTTATTTTATTTTATTGTTATTTTATTAATTTCTTTATTTGTATTTATTTATTATTTTTATTATAATTATAACTATAATTATTTTCTTTATTTTATTATTATTGCTAGTAATTTTTATTTAATTTTTATCTTTTATTTTTATTTTTTCCCACCACATGGCCGCATTTGTGTACGCCACGTGCCGTCCCCCTTTCCTTCCTCCTCCGTCCGCTTCGTGCCATGCACCCATCCGCACCTTGCGGTGGCGTCGCCCACCTCCACTATCTCCTGCTCGTTCCCCGCCCAACCACCAACCGTTCCCGCTTCCCCTCCCCCTATCTCTCCTCGTCCTTTCTCTCTCTTCCCCGCAGCCTCTGCACTTTACGATGCACGACCACAATTGCTCTGTCTCTCTTCCCTCTCGCATCGTAACCACCATCTGCATGCACCCTATCCTACGTCCTCTGGCCACGTCGCTTCTTCCCACGCACAAACCGAACATCTGCAAACCACATGTGACAACACACTTCCCACCTTCCTCCGACTCCCTCCTTCTTCTGCGGCAAACCAACCCCTGTAACCCCATACCTCCCTCTCTCTCCACCATCTCAACTTCTCTTTCACCGCATCTTCCGCCACCAACCTGATAAATCTCTATTTCATCACCTTTATTATATCATTTTGATATTAAAAACCCTAGCTAATGCAAGTAAATAACATTATTTATACAATATAACATTCATCATTTATTCCATTTATTGTGTATAAAATACTATTTTTAATGCCAAAATTATAGAATAAAGAAAATGAAATAAAATAAATAAAATACCAAAGGTATTTTATGACCCGAAATACCAAGCCCTAGGCATCTTGATGATTGGGCTGACAAGGAATAAAGTAGGGGGAGATAAGGATAAAAAAAGAATAAAAATCTTATTCTTTTATTCTTCAATAATCCACTTTTGGGTCCTATTTTATTTTCTATTTTTTATACTTAAAAGAAAGAAACTTTGTACATAAAAGTTATAGATAAAAATACAAATAAAAATACAAAATTTGTTTCATAGAAAATAATATGCATTTTACAATTTATACCCTAAATAAAAAGCCAAAATATAAACTTCCTAGACCCATATCTCCTAAATAAAAATTCAAAATGTATCAAAATCACTTTAATTGTATATAACTTTTAATAAGCTATTTAATGAAGGTTAGTTTCATTTAATTTGGAGTTATTATGTGAAAGTTAGGTTTTGGACCCCTATTGTATAATATACCCGAATAAAATATTCGTTTTATTTATTCTTTATTTTTATAATTTTATATTTTTATAATTTGATAACAATTATTTATAATATATGTACATATTTAGAATAAAATAAAAATATAACTAAAATATAAAAATAAAATAGTGTATAAAAATACATAAATGAATATACAATTACTTATACCTATATAATATACATCCCTATTTATTTAAGTGTAAAAATTATATCAGAAAAATATAATTTAAAAATATTTATGTACATAATAACAAGTTATATATATATATATATAAAATAATAAAAAAATTATAAAATAAAAAAATATAAAATAAAAACAAAATACCCAAAACATAGATGAATATACATATAAATAAGACCCTAAAAAGGAATATGTAATAAATTAACTCCTAAAGAAATAAAAATCATACTAAAATACTAATAAATAACAAACATTTTTTATTTTATAGCTTTAATTTAATAACACCATTTATTATTATTAACGAATTTCTAAATAATTTCAAGGCTGGTTTTGCCTGGTTGATCCACGTGGTCCAACCAGGTTGCTTCGTCAGTTGACTTAGGTCAACTATGCTGACCTTCCTCCTAGCCCTTTCAGAATGACCATCCGCCTTCCTTCTCAATTTTTTTCGCTTTGATACGTCGATCGAGGGGTTGTACACCCTTCTTTGGGTTTGACCCCTGTTCATATGAGATTCTCGCTGACCCCATGCTTAGGACTGAATCACTTCGATTCGCCTGTGATTCTTCCTTGAACTCTCCCCCTCCGTTGCATGTACATATGCTCCATATTCGCCTTCCTCCCATTTTTGGTTTCACTTTCACTCCACTTTAGCCCATCAGAGCACTTCCAGATGTCAAGACTGGTGATAGGAGTCTCTGTCGTACTTCGCAGCAAGGAGGGAGGAGCTGAAGGTGCTTCCAAGATATCTCCGGCCATCTTGGCCGTCGAGGTCCATCTCACAGCTCTTAGTCGCTCGAGGTTCGATTTTATTGTGCTTTCTATATAAAATTAGGTTGTAGCTTTTAATTCAGAATTTTATTTTGCTTTTTAATTATGTGTATTGATGTAAATTGGGAATTAAAGCCTTGCAGGAGCTATAGAGCTCTGGCCACCATTTCCACCATCAACTCCCCTATTACGACGACCACATCCGCCCCATCCTCTTTTCTCAATGTTTCTCCACTTCTTGCCCTTCACCATATCACTTAGATATCCTTAGATCTTGTCCATCAAAGTCCAATGTCCTCCACCTTCCGTCGGACTTCATTCCATCCCATTCCACTTCCAACTTCCACCTAATAACGACCATCGCCTTCCCTATTCCCTCGTTGTGCTTTTTTGCATACTTTGCAGATGCTGAAGGGAGTGTATGAGCTCCGTCTGAAGGAAAACATAGTTTCCAAGTCCACCCGGTGATCATTGAGGTCCAGGGTCCCTAGAGATATTTGAGCCACCTAGAGGGTTTGCGGGAGCTGCAACAGTAAGAAGAGGAGGTCAACAGGTGTGCAGGTGCCCGAAGCAGCGCACAACAGTGGATCGACACGCACCTTGGACAAGTTCTTTAGGAGTCCATCCACCTTGCTCGCCAGCCATCGGATCAAGAACAAGCCTCCCAGGCCAGCAATCATCGTTCAATCGAGCTTTGCCAGAACCATTGATCTCTCTCCAGAGATCTAGTCTCATCTGTGGACGACGAAAGGGTATCGTGCATCGTGGGCCTAACATGTGTCAAGTGGGAAATCTCAAGCTGCACGATCGTGCCTTAATGGGGATAAATTTCACATTCTACCCCACATTTTTTGCTATTTTGTCATTAGTCCTGTAAATTAATTAATTTGTTTAAAACTTGTGTATTTTACAAGTTGAACCCCAGTCTTTATTGTAATTACATATTGGTCCCTTGCGGCTTACACCACGTGTTGTACCACATAAGAGGGGCATTTTGCAGAGAACCCCTCGTAGGTTCTATTATTTGTATTTAGTACACAAACTTTATTTACAGTTATAAGATTTTAGGATATTTGCCATATAGCCCATGTCTTTAATTTTATTTGCATTTATGCCCCTACCAGTTCATTAGTTTTTGTTCTTGTATTTCCATTTTTATAAATAGTATCTATGCTCTAGAAAATTCTCAAAAAATCGAGTTAAGCTTCTGCTTACATAAGTATTCACATTATATTTTTTTGGATTTGCAATTTATGACTTTTTCCTATTTTATAAAAATAAAAAAGAGCATAAATATTCCTTATTTGCAGTATAAAATACCCAAAAAAGTATAAAAAATTTTTGAAAAAAATCCCCAAAAATGTATTTTGTTTATCTACCTATTTTACAACTCAATAACCCAAAAACCCTTAAAATAGAAAAAGAAAAATCATAAAAATTTAAAAGCTCCAAAATCCTTTATAAAAATATAAAAAGTTCTCTAAAACTCCAAAAATATTGTTTTCTATTCTATATTTTTACTTATATTAGTTATTATTAATTAAAAATAGTTTTGGAAAATTTTGGCTTCATTTTCTATTTTTAATTTCCAAAACAATCCGACTTATTTATTTAATTCTTGATTTGAGGTATTTTTTACTTTAAAAACCTATAAAAAATAACAAAAATACTTAAAATCACAAAAAATAATAAAATTTTTTAAGACCCAAAACACTTTATTTTTTATATTTTGATTAAGTTTATTAGTGCTTATAGTTACATTACCTTATATTGTATATATAGGCTTATATAAGCTTATATTGTATATTTAAAAGAAAAAGGAATTAAAAATTAGGAAATATAAAAATAAAATAAAAATGGTAAAATCAAAAGTTGAAAAAAATATAAAAACTAAAATAAAAAAAGTAAAATTAGAAACCCACACAAAAAGACACATAAACAAGAGGAACACACATTTTTGGAATTAATTTTCCCCGATCTACCGCTTGCTCCCTGTCTTCGGCACTCTACATACTTACACCTATACGCATTCATTGTAGAGTTATAATATATTTTAACTCATATTTTTCTTTTCATTTCTTTATACATATTGTTGGTTAATTGTTGAATTAGTTGAGTTTCGTGAGCGGTCATTACATCGACTGAGGTCTTGCCTTGTGAGAGCATACAACCCTGGCAAGATTCCACTTTTCATCAAGCAAGCATGTTTCTTTTTTTGCATGTAAAAGTTGACCTACAACTATTGTAGGTTAAACGAGGATTTTGTCATGAAACAATCATCCAATGATTATTGATGTTTAATCAAATATTTCTATAAATATTAATCATAAATTGATCATGGTAAATTTATAATTTTCTTGATTTATATTGAATGATAAACACATTAAGAGAGTAATTTGGATTATCCAATCATCACCCGACTTATCTCCACTAAATATGGAATATCTAGGGCAATTGGAATCAGAATCACGTGAAATAAATTCGAACAGTTTGCTGGTATGACTCTCTATTTAATTGAAGTATTTATTTTATATTTATGATATAAAAATATAAATAATAAATTATTATGTTATAGATCCATGAATTGATGCAAAAATAATGTCTCTACTGGAACCTTTCGAATTTTAATCTATGTACCTTTGATGCCAACTATTGACTACTGATTTAGGGACAAATTTAAACAGTATAAATACATTTTATTATCTAAAAAATTCATCCAAACAATACATAAATAGTAGCTTTTCATTTCAGCAAAAAATGATTTGAAACATGCATCTCATGCATAAACTACGAGTCCTCACGCATCTAATATACAGAACCTCGTTCCCTTAAGGTTTGGAACAGATCCAAGACCTTTAAACTATATTTGATACCACATGAAGGCTAGGTTTTAGGCATTAGCGCATCACAAAAGCGTGAAGATCGCGTCACATGCGATCAAGAGCGACACGAAAATTATTATTTTTTCTTTATTATAAAGATGAAACCGCATGATATGAGAAACATTATCGTATCATTTCATCAATATCACAAATAAGTAATAGGATTATCTCTTGAAACACGTTTGCCATCGTGTATCTCTAAACTAGGAAACCTCCTATTTCAAGTCATATCCAATGAAGGATGAACTTGTGGGCGTATGGTTGAGACGTGTGTTTTCCCGAAATCCGAGTTGAATATCCAAGCATGGAGGCTTCTAATTTTATATCATGAAATTCATGGCCTTCCTCATGAGCAAGGAGCACCAAAGAAGGCAGAGATCCACATGCATTCGATTTGGCAGCTGGCTCTTACAGGCAATAAAGTGGATGACCACAATATTGAGAGAGAGAGAAAGACATTGGGTGTATATGAGAAGAGAATGAGAGAGAGATTTATTACTTTATTGTTGTTGTATTTGTTGTAAGAGAAAGAGCTAGATCTAGCCTTTCTTTTATAACAAATTGGATGGTAGAGATGCACTCGTAATTGAAATCAATGACCATGATTTTGTTGCATAAATTTTCAATAATAAATAATTAATATAAAATAAATTAAGTATATTGAATATTCTTTAATATAATTTAATTCGAGATAAAACAATTAATGTGAAATAATTGAAAAGAGGACAAGACTCCTTTCATACATATGATGGACGATCACCTTGAATTAGGACTCAAGGTGGACGTCCACTCTTATTATGAAATGGAGGCTATCCCCATCAAATTATGTTGGGATCTTATATCTCATCATATATTCCACATGTGCTTTTAATGCAAAATTATTCACCAAAATAATTCCAAATTATTTTATGATAATTTCAATAATGTCATTGACAATTATGAAATAAATTCAACCACCAATATAAAATATAAATTACATTTACAATTAATTGTACAATATGAATCCAATTCAGAACAATATTTAATTTGTAAATCATATTTACAATTAAATCCCTCCAACATATTACAAATCACATTTATAATTTTCATGATTATTATGGACAGTGACATTCACATTAATCATCTCTTTGATAATTAAAATAATATTTAATTATCTTAGATGACTATTCTCATATGTCCAAATAATATGAATCATATTCATATTACTCATGATAATTAAATCACATTTAATCATCAATTTCCTAATGCTTGGATATATTATAAACAATAGAATTACTCTTGAAATCTTTCAAGAATAGTGTGTTTTCTCCGCGGATACTTGGGGATAAGGACACGACGACTGTACATTTTATATATAGTGACTTGGATATTGAGATCATATATCAAATTCAGATCTCAGGGACCACTCAAAGATGTTTGATTAAATCAAACTGTAAATGTAATGTTCTCACTGCATCCAAAACTCATTTAGATTAATGTCCAACATTTGGTCTAAGATCAGATTACCAGTCTACTGAGAGGAGTCACTAAAATCAAACCTGTTTCATCACTCCCTCGGAATGGAAGTGTCACAATTATACAATCGTTTATGATCACATCACCCTCGAGTATTCCTAATACTCGTACATCATGCATATTGGAAGACCTAGAATAAATCGAAGTTTTAGATCATATTTACACTATCTTCTTCAAGATTTTATCAAGTTTTTCATTCAATCATTGGGTATGTTTTCCAAAAGCATATATCATACCTATAAATTCTTGTCATGCTTCCAAAGTAAGACAACCATGCATGAAATTTGATCGATCCAAATACTCCATGAGTGAGCTCATGTCCTCCGGTTCAATAGTGAACCTGTATGATCGCATTACCCATATGCCCTCGTATGCACATTAGTTCGCCGACGTATAGACCTTGATTATGTTATCAACCTAATGTATGGCTAATGTACATACGTTGATATATAACAATATATATGTCTCCAATCAAAGGATGCGTGCTTATATCGTGAGAGCATACGACATAAGTCATGGTTATCTCGATCTTGCTAAGTCAACTCTTTGACCTAACATATCTGACAACTCCAAATCTCTATTCCTATACAGAGGACATGCATTAAGAAGTCTGCCAGATATCAACCTTTAGAGAAGGATTGACATCTACTTCTCATACTAGAAATCCTTTCTCAACAATCATTTCACGATGCTTGATGAGTCCTCAATCTAGCTCTTTAGATATCATCCAAGAGCCAGCCTCTATGATTCAACCATTGAATCAACAACTGTATGATTATCAGAATGGTCACGGTACATAATCTTAATTATACTATGTATCTTATAAGTGCATCCATTCGTTTAGTCTCAGACAACGAGTGAAATAAATCAATAACCTTATTGATAATCAAATATTTACAATAACACTTATTGTAAAAATGGTTCGCCCCGGGATCGCTTGGCTAACACTCTTGACTATTGTTTGTGTACTCATTGTGCTACCAATTAACTCAAATTGTTGTAAGAAGGCAAAGTATTTCTCTACATCATTCCTATATAAAATCGAGCAGAAGTGCAACAAAAGGAGGCTTGATCTCAAATGCCTCTCGAAGCACTGGCAGGCATATCCAGTGTTGTATCATGTAAGCTCTAGTGTTATACCGATCTCTC
Organism: Ottelia alismoides; assembly: GCA_037367405.1. Classification (NCBI taxonomy): domain Eukaryota; kingdom Viridiplantae; phylum Streptophyta; class Magnoliopsida; order Alismatales; family Hydrocharitaceae; genus Ottelia; species Ottelia alismoides. Next base: position 14,859 of record JAZKJV010005596.1, on the reverse strand, counting down.
ACGATCTCGGCTCTCTACTCAGCTCCTCTTTCTCCATTTTTGTACTTGTTTCTACCTCAACCATTCTATCTCCACTCTCAGCTCATTTTGGATTCTCACTTGCTTCAAAAGCTAATTTTGGTGATACTTTAATGATTATCTAGAATTCCCTTGGCAATGTCGCTCTCACTACTGTTGATGTTGCCACTGTTCTTTTTCTTTCATCCTTTGAACATGCTTTCAATGTCATTCTTTGGTTTGTTGTTTGTGTAGAGCATAATTGGGTTCCATTTAGAATGGGGGAGATGACGAGTATGAAAGGAAAGGAGTGCTTAGGGGAGGATCGTCTTCGACAATGAAAAATGTAGAGTCGACTTAGGAATGATTTATATATCCATGATTTATCATCATATTCTTTATTTATTATCCCTCTAACTTAGACCATTCAATAAAATATAACATTAATTTGCTAATATTAATATCTGACCTCTTGTGTATAACTAACCATAATTAATTTATACATTTAACCTTATTATTGTGTCCTATTTTCTATGTTTCTTAATTATTAAAAAAACATAAAAATTAGATTAATGTTGTAAATTTTTGTTTTGACATTAAATATAAATTAAAAATACAAAAAAAATCTCAAAAGAGATTTAAAAGAAAATTTTTTAATCCTTAAAAATAATTACAAAAATATAAGTATGTACATATAACCTTTTTTGACTTTTTATTCAACATGGAACTTTTAGTTCATCAAGATCTATACATTTTGTGTTGAGCACATTTTCTAATTCAACCTCTAACTGTTTTATTTTATTTCCCTTTATTTTCCTCTTTATATATTTTTCCATTGGGCCACATGGTCGACTCTCCTTTCTTTGCTGCCCTCCATCTTGGTCGTCTGATCAATTATATCAGACGACTGAGCTCGCTCCACGTCCACCTCTTTTCCAAGCTGTCATATCCATTGGATGGATCTAATCACAATTCATGCTTCCCCTATTCATCCTCCTCCTCCAGTAGCGTCCGCCACCCACGTTCTCCTCGCCAATACCCCCACTTATCCCATTTCCATCTCCACCTCATACACCTTCTCCACGATCTAACCACTCCACCACATTGACCTCACATCCCTCTCACCTGTCCTAACCCTAAAACTAATCTTCCCTCGCCATTCCACCCCTAATGGTGGTTACAAAATACATATTACATCTCATACTACACCTTCTGTAACTGCCATTCTTCCCTTCTCAAAACCACCTCCTCCAGCTTCATTCTCACCTGTCTACCAAGTCACAAGTGACTCCTAGCTTTCTTCTCTTATTCGTGACAGGGGAGGCTAAATTGATCAAGCGACGATGAAGGTTTTATCTTTGATGTGACCCATGGCCGTCAGGCCATGACATGACCCTAGCACAGTTGTTCAAGCTTCCTGGAGCGACTGCCCATGTCAAGTGACGACCCGAGCTTCCGATGAGGCTCAATCGAAGCCTCCGCTCCACCCGCGTCCTTCTTCAGATCCTCTAAGTAACCTTTTTTCTCACTTTTGCTTAGTGTTTTCTTATTTTCTTAGCAATGCTCATCCACCTTCACTTTCACCTAAGATGCCTTCTAGCTTTGCCATAGGTCATTGACCCATGCGGATGCCTCCTAGCACCTCCCCTATTTGTCAGAACCCTCCTCCATCCCCGACAACGATGACATATGATTAAATGCTAAGAGGCATTAATAATGACATCGAATTGCAGTATGACCACTTAGCAATTGATCAAATGGTGCCATTGTCAGGGAAATGATTTATCTTCTTTATTAGTTGGATTTTTATATCTAATTAAGATGATTATTTTGACAATTAGGTCACCAATTTTTATCTTGTGATGTTGTTTGCATTGTTCTTTGTTGCTAACTATATTTCTTGATATGATATCTAATGCATGACTTTTGTGGTAGGGCCCTCAAAAACCAAGGATGCTCAGGAGACACGAAGGTGAGGATTCAAAGCTCCCGCTGCGAGGAGCTGTAGAAGCACCTTCTGAAGAATCGAGATTTTAAATTAGCATTTTGTCTCCTTTATGTATTGCAAATTTGTGTAAAAAATGCATTTAGAGCGGTCCTCAATCAAGGGTTCACATGTGTAAATTAGGACTTGGACTCTAATCGCAGTATGTAAAGCATGTTTCACCCCTACCCTAGTGGAGATTCACTTAAGTGTTCGACCTAAGTTAGGCATGCAACTCATCGAGCTTTATTTATTTCGTATCATATTATGCTTGATCGTAGGTAGGACATACTAAATAAGCATATGGGAGATTCACTTCATCTCCATAGATTCATAAGATGTACGTAAACATCGCTATTTAGCCAAGTATTAACTCAATTCTTCTCGCTAACAGTAGCGTGTTTAGAGTGTAACTTTTCTCGACTTTCATACATGTATTGTTATATTTAAATTCAGTCTCACACAACACATGGAGAGAGAGATGGGAATCGCTGTAAGCTTCTCTTTCTTGGGCATGCATCATGTTTTCTTTGCATTGATTTTCGCCGATTTCCATCTTGATTTATAACCTAGGACTTAAATGAGATCGAGACTGGATGGTAGACAATGATTACTTGAGTGCTTGTTAACATTAGTACCACTGATAACCCAAGCTTGAAATCGAGACTGAATTATGCAAGTCGGTCTTAATAAAATGGAGTAAAAATGACACTTGTTTTATGGGAGAGTAATACCCACATTGTATGCATGATAGTTTATGCATGTTGAGAGGTGAGGACGTATCATTAGGATAGTTCCCAAATGCTATCACTAAACCTGGAGTAAATGAACTTATATCTTGAATGATCATCAATAAAACCAGAAGATAAATGATCAACATTGGTTGATCTTCATGTATGAGTTGGTGAACTCAAAGGTGTTTACTTAATTGGTAGAGCCTTGATTGTGTATTCTCCCTAACCCTCCTGTAAACTTGAACTCCATTATTCCATCTCTGTAGATTCATTCATCTAAGAAAATTCATCTAACCCTAATCAGTGTCTCGGTTCCCCATCCTTAGCTCCATATTCAAAATACCTAGACTCCTTTTCAGCCTAAGTATATGGGGAACCAAGTCTCTCCGATTGTTTACCTCAGGTCCCTCCATGTTCATTTCATATATCTCTATTTAGGCTCTTCTCAACCTAAGCATAAAGAACTTGAGTCTCCGTCCATTTCTACTCATTAACCCCTCTTCGAGGTTTTCTTCTTATACTTAGGTTATTTCTAACCTAAGTATATGGAGTAAAACCAAGTCAGTTCCTGAATATCCTTTTATATTTTAGCATGAGATATGGCTTCATATCACTTAGTGCTATGAGGAAATATCACAAACTAAGTATGTGGGGTATACCATATATATTTCATATATACTTTAGCCATAACTCTTATTTTCAAAATTTTCAAATTTTTTGAGGCTAGGGTAAAGTAGTTTTGAACTGATTTTTGTAAAAATATTTGTAAATTGATCTGTCTAACTATGTGACATTATTTTGAAAAATGTTTTATGATGTTTTGAAAAAAGGGGATTTTACATGTTTTGAAAACCATTTGTAAAATGTTTTGAATATATATATATATATGTGACATTGTTTGTAAAATAGTTTCAAAATCTTTTAAAAAACGAGAGTATAAATGAGACTAACTTGTGTTTGTAAATAAATCCGACTTTATTAAAAAATGAAATAAAAATAGAAAAATAAAATATCACAAAAATTAGTTGGTCTAATACCTAACACTATCACTATCACTCAAGAGTTGAGGAATAAAGAAACTTTGGTTTATGAGGTCTTAAGATTCACAGTTAATCGAAATTAATCATTAGGGTTTGTGACTTAATTATTCACATTTCCGTAGTTTGAAAGATATGGGTGCAATATTGCACACTTCATCTCTACCTTAAAAAATATGACCCACATCTCACATGCACAACTGGAAGACCTTAATTATTCACACATCCATAGTCTGAAAGATATGAATGATGACATGAGTTAAGATTTCACTGAGAAATTGTGATGAGGGATTTGAGTCTGGACTCGATTTAAGGAAGCTTGAGGATGGGATAAAATTGATGAAGGCTTCATGAAACATGAGTGTCAGCACCTTAAGAAGGAGGTTCTTGTTCTAACCTCTTAATATTTACCAAAGTACAGGGTGTGATGAAACATAAAAAAAATTATTAACCACTGTGCGCCAACTTGGTAAAAGAACTGGAGCTAGCCAAAAATGAAACAGAAATAAATGAAAAAGAAAGAAAAATTCTTACACTTCAAAGACAAAAACAAAGAGCTTCTATCAAAGGCATGCGCTCCCAATATTTCAACGTGTCCACTTGAACCAACTATTTAGGGCTTTTATGAGTCGGGCTAGCACCCAAAAGGGCTCTGCATCGTATAGTGGTACAAGTTTGGGCATCGAAGGTATCTTAGATACTCAAAAGAGACACACCCCAGTGCATTTCTAGGAAAACAAGTAAAGACAACTCAGCTCTTTCTTAACAGACACACATATCAACACCAAAAATATACATGTGTTGAGTTAAAAAGGCACTTGAGAGGATCCTTGTTCCAATGAGAGGGAGAAAAGAAAAGACACAAACCTACGCCCTCCATCATCTGGCCTTGTACATTCGCTTTCATAGTCTGACAACTAAAGAGATGGTGGATTGAATGCAATAAATAGTTTATTCCCTAGTGTTGAGGATTGGGTCTTGTGGAGTGTCTCTTGGACTGGAACCTTGGATGATGTTTCAACTCGCCTCTCATAAATGCAGTTCGTACTTGAATGTCGTATCCTTATATTATATGTATAACAAAGAGAGTCTGATAACTAGAGAAGTTGGATTCCTTTTGACCAAGGCTTGGTTTGGCTTAAGATTTTAGGTTCACTAAAGCTAATGATTCTTAATGAATCAAGTCTCAATATTCACATGCACGGTCAGGGATTAATCCGATTTAATTCATTCTTTATTTGCTCGAGGACAAGCAAGGTTTGAGTATATGGGGTAGGGGGATAAATCCATGATTTATCATCATATTCTTTATTTATTATCCCTCTAACTTAGACTATTCAATAAAATGTAACATTTATTTGCTAACATTAACATCTGACCTCTTGTATATAACTAACCCTAATTAATACATATGTTTAACCCTAAGATTGTGCCTTATTTTTTATGTTTCTTAATTATTAAAAATCCCATAAAAATTAGATTAATGTTGTACATATTTGTTTTAACATTAAATATAAATTAAAATTAAAAAAATCACAAAAGAAAATTAAAACAAGTTTTTTAATCCTTAAAAATACTTACAAAAATATAAGTATGCGCATATGACCTCTTTTGACTTTTTGTTCAACATAGAACTTGTAGATCTCATCGAGATCTTTAGCTTTCATGTTGAGCACTTTTTCTAATTCAACTTTTAACTATTTTTTTGTTTTCCTTTATTTTCTCTTTTATCTGTTTTCCATTGTGTCACGTGGCTATCCCTGGGGGCACCACGTGGCCGACTCTTCTTTCCTTACTGCCTTCCATCTTGGCCATATGATCAGTTAGATCAGATGGCTGAGCTTGCTCTACGTCTGCCTCTTTTTTAAGCTGTCAGATCCATCGAATGGATATGATCATGTCCCTCCATTCATGCCTCCATCAAGACCATTGGATCTTCATATCCAATGGCCACTGTTCATCGTCCTCCTCCAATAACATCCTCCACCCACGTTCTCCTCACCAATACCCACACTTCTCCCATTTTCCATCTCCACCTCACAGATCTTCTCCACGATCTAACCCCTCCACCCCATTGACCTCACTATTGGACATGTGATCCCACGATGAGCTATTATACAATAAATATTATTGCACTTCACTCCTTAATCTAAAATAAAGAATAATTTGCATAATAGGTGCCTTAGTACAATTAGGGTTATGTACCATGGCCATCTTAATAATCTTACACCTGTTGATTCAATGGCTGAATCATAAAGGTTGGTGCTTGGATGATATCTAAGGAGTTAGATTGAGGACTCATCAAGCATCATCAAATGATTGTTAAGAAAGGATCTCTAGCCTAATAAGGAGATGACAATCCTTCTTTAAATGTTGATATCTGACTGACCTCTTGAACCTGCATAGGAATAGAGATTCTGAGGTGTTAAATAAGTTAGGTCAAAGAGTTGACTTAACGAGATCGAGATAACCAAGACCTGTGTCGTATACTGTCACGATATAGGCACACATCCTCTGACTGGAGATAGATGTGTTACTACATGTCTGAGTATGCATGTTTGGCAGACCGATAGGTTGATGACCTATTCAAGGTCTATATACCAACGAGATGGTGTGCATACACGAGCATATGAGTAATACAATCTCTCAATGGGATCATACAGGTACATACTAAACCGGAAGACATGAGCTCACTCATGAGATTTGGGATCAAATTTCGTGCACGGTCGTCTTACTTTGGAAGCCTAACTGATTTTGTAGGTATGATATATGCTTTTGGAAAGTATATGATCAATACCAACTCCTGATGATCAAATGAGAAACTTAATGATAAAACCTTAAAGGAGACAATTCAAATGTGATCTAAAACTTCAGGTTTATTCTAGGTCTTCCAGTATGTACGATGTATGTGTATTAGGAATACTCAATGGTGATGTGATCTTAAATGATTGTATAACCGTGACACTTCCATTCCGAGAGAGTGATGAAACATGTTTGGATTTTAGATACTCCTCTCAACGTAGAAGTAATTTGATCTTAGTTTAAATGTTGGACGTTGATCTGAATACGATTCAGATACAATGAGAAGATTAGATTTACAACTTTAATTTACTGAAACATCTATGAGAGGTCCCCGAGATCTAGATTTGAGATACGATATCAATATCCAAGTCACTATACATGGAATGTACCATCGCCCTGTCCTTATCTCCAAGTATCTGCAGAGAGAGCACATTATGCTTGAAGGAGTTTGAGAATAATTTCATAGTTGAAAACATATATGAGCATTGATAAAAAATGATAATCAAATATGATTTAATTATTATGAATAATATGAATATGATTCATATTATTTGAACATATGGGAATGGAGATCCATGATAATTAAATATGATTTAATTATCAAGGACATACATAATATCGATATCACTATCCATATTAATCATATACATTATAAATGTGATTTATACTATATTAGAGAGAGATAGTTGTAATTGGTATTTACGAATTAAATGTTGATGTGAATTGGATTCACATTGGAGAATTAATTGTTATGCAATTTACATTTTATTTTGGATGTGTGAATATGATTCATAATTTGTCAATGGCTGACTGAAAGTATCCTAAAATAATTTGGAATTAATTTGGTGAATAATTATGCAACAATTACATCCCTCTCATACACTCTAACCCTAAGCCTAATCTTCCCTCACCATTCTACCACAAATGGCAGTTACAGAATCCACATTACATCTTTTGTAACCGCCATCCATCCATTCTCAAAACCACCTCCTCCAGCTTCAATTGCACCCATCCACCGAGTCAGGAGTGACCTCCTAGATTTCTTCTCCTCCCCCATGATAGGGAGAGGCTGAATTGATCAAGTGACGATGGAGGTTTTATCTTTGATGTGACCCGTGACCATCACACCATGACACGACCCTATCACGACTGTTAGAGCTTCTTGGAGCCGCTGCCCAAGTCAAGCGACGATCCGAGCTTCCGATGAGGCTCAACCCAAGCACCCGCTCTTCCCGTGACCTTCTTCAGATCCTCCAGGTAACCTTTTTTCTCACTTTTTCTTGGTGTTCTGTTATTTTCTTAGCAATGCACAACCACCTTCGCCTTCACCTAAGATTCCCTCTAGCTTCGTCGTAGATCAATGACCCACATAGATGCCTTCAAGCACCTCCCCTCTCCATAAGGACCCTCCTCCATCCTAGGCATTCTTCTTCGACTATGTCGGAGAAGAACCCATGTAGGGAAATCACCTTCATCGCTCAGCTGCCCTTCGTTCACCCTCGGCTCGCACCCACACATGCTTTGGTTGTCCATCTAACCCTTCTTGCAGGTACATCTTCTATGGCCAAACTTTGGGCGGAGCTCCGTGCTATAGCTCTGCCTTCAGTGAGCATTCGTTGATGGCCATGTCTAGGAGGCCCCGCTTCTTGTTTCCAGCCCAAGCTTCATCGTGTGCATCCTAGGATGCTTCTAGGATCATCAACAGCCACTGTGGAGCACATAGGAGCTTTGCATCCTTGTCAGAGCTTCATCTACGCTGCTACAAAGAAGAGAAGACCCCCCAGGGGCTACATGTGCCGTTGGATGGCACCCCTCCGATGTCCATCCAATGGCTCAGGACAAGCCACATCGCTTGCTTGAAGCGAGGAGGCTCAGTGGGACCGAGCCTCACCTCGAGTCACCTCGAGCCACCCACGTGGCCCAAGGCACGTACATCGGCCCCACCTCTCCCTCAGCCTCCACCCACATGCCACGCACATCCTAGCTTGGGATATATACAGCTAGGCCCTTTGTCTTCTCTAGATTTGTAAACATGTCTAATAGGCACGTGCTCCACGTGCAAAACCTGGAGAAATTGCATGGGGCCCACTCGTTTCCTCATATTTACATTTAGGTCCCTAAATAAGGAAATTTTATAGATAAGCCCTTGCGACTTTACCTATTTGTATAAATGCCCTCCAAGGGCCTGTATGTGATCAATCTAGTATTTATTTCTCATGTTTTTATTATATTTGTGCCCCTGGACTCTATGCTTCATATCTTGAGCATATGGACTCCTTTTTCCATGATTTCAATTTCTTATGATTCTTATATGATGCTCTACATTATGCCATGATTTATTTACCTATTTGACTTTTTTAACAGGTCTGGTTTATTTGATACATAATGTGTCATTTCACTTATCATTTAAGCACCAATTGCTTACACAACCAATTTTTGATGCATCAATTGCGAATGAAAATGAATCTAACTTTATTCCTCATTCTATTATTTAGGAGCATATTTACGCACACATTTATACTTACATTGCATTGCATTTTGTCGCATTTTTGGTTCTTCTTAGATTGCATAAAAAAACAAAAAATACTTCTTGTCCATACATCTCATTTGTGTATTACATTTCGTGCATTGTTTGCGTGTTGACCTAGGTAGATAGTAATCTTGGTATTAATATATGATTAATTGATTAGGTAGCTCGTGTCCCTGAGTTCGACCCTGAACTTCCGAGGTTAAGATATATTTTAATTATTCCGATCCCCTCCTCGTGGAGATCATTCAGACTCAATTTCTGAAAGATCACTAAGTGTCCATACTATAATTCGATATTATTAGTAATGCCACTTAGCGGTTCATCAATGATCATTCTTGAAACAATGATAAAGAGTGAGAAGGAATGTCATTGCCACTAGAAGAAAATTAGGAAGTGACTTTGTACAACATGAGGTTTGCAAAGTCCGAGCAAAACAACATCCACTCTCTATTGTCGAAATAAAAGAAAAATAAAGAAAGATACGAGTACGTCAAATCAAGAGACGTGGGAAGGAGCAAAAACGTGTATACACACACCGTAATCAAGACAAAAGTCAAATAGTGAATACGTAAAGGCTAGACTATCTAATTCTTTTCAATTGATCTTATTTTTCATGTAGCTATGCAAGGCACACTATTTTATTTCGCTTCGCATGAGGAATCCTCGTTCCTCACACTATATGATCTCAATGTTGTACCCCACCAAGGTAACAGGAGATGCCTCATGTAACCTAATATTTCACCACTTGTGTCATCTATCTCATTTACACCCAAAGTTCTATATAATACCAAAACTAATGGTGAACTACTATGTAAAAGAAGTAGAGATGAACAAATAAGTGAATCCTAATACCTGGTCAAAGTAGTCACAAGAAACCTAACCAAGATACTTGACCATGAAACAAATGGGAGGTGGCCCTTCATGAGAAGGACAACTATACCTATTATTTGGCCAGATTTACCAGCAAGCAGATGAACCTAGCCACTCGACCCTGTATCATGGAAGCGCTCTATTTTGCCCACCAGTAGTTAATTACTTCATGGTCCTTGTGTGTAAAAAAATGAGAATTTAGGCTTTATGGCATAAGACTATCGAGTACGCGTGCAGCAATCACGGCAGATACAAGCAACGTGCTAATCAATGTGGTTTTATGACCCAATACAATTGTATCAATTAATTGATTTTGTTTAAGTTACACATTCAAATGAAAAAAACTTCTTTTATGACTTCTCAATTTTAATTTTTGAGTATTTTTTTCATACATGTATAATCATGGCTCCAATCCCTTTATTATGTGCTATATCCAATAATGAGGATAGAAATCACATAATGCAATCCAAAATGATGAATGTTGAGTCAGAAAAGGCTTACAATGCTTCCCCATGATCTTTCTAGATGATGCAAAACAAAACATATAAACAATGCATCAATGAAAACCAGTCTAATCAGGAACTTCTACATTGGGGAACGACTTATTGTTTGATTTTTCTAAGTCCACATCTATTGTAACAAATGCTTACAATCCTACTGTGCAAAAGCAACATATATAAATCCACTGTGAAACGAAATCATGTAAAGGAAGAAGTTTAAAATAAAATAAAAAAGAAGGTGATCAATGAGAAATAGAAACATAATGGTGAGGCCCTAACCACCCACTTGGATCAAACATATCATGATAATATCCAAAGTCTTTAATACATTACGCTGAAAAAGGTGCATTACTGGGTGGAAGTTCCAAGGTCAAACTCGAAGATGTAGACTTCAAATTAAGAGTAAGTATAAACATTATGTTCATATTTTGGTTCCTTATTCCTTTTCAAGTGTTTTTAGGTAATATACATATTTTGTAGGGATGAAAACGAATACAAATATATTCGTATCCGTTCGTATATGCATTCGTCAAATAGAGGGTATATATGGCATTTTCTCGTATCTGATGAATACGAATGCGAATAAGAATACAAATGTTCAACATTTGTCGAATACAAATATGAATATGAATACGTATATGAATATAATATCCTCAATTTTGACGAATACGAATGTGAATACGAATGTTCACATTTTCGAGGATACGGATATGAATATTTATTTTTTGAAGGATGTGAATATGGATACAAATACGAATACGAATGTTCAAATTTTGAATGATACCAATACTTACATGATACAAAAGAGCAAGTTAGATAAGCTTTTATTTATTATTTAATTATATCTTTACATTTTCTTTTATTATTTAGTTATTTTTATGCGCATATTCATTATTAAAATATTTAGTATACTTTTTATATATTGGAAATTGTTATGAACTAAAATCCTTATAACTTTTAAGTAAATTTGGACATTTATAATATTCTTTATATATTTCACAATAGTTTGTTAAATATCAATATCCAAATTATGAATATTCATTTTTCATTCGTATTCGTGTTTTTAGGACATGATTTTACATTTACACATTCTTGTGATATTCATATTCATGCCCGGATTATAAAAAAAGATAAGGATACGATAAAATCTATATTCGTATCTGTATCTGATCGTTTTCATCCCTAACATTTTGCCTTTGATTTTTGTGATGTTTTTATATTTTGCTATACCTATATAAAAAGCTATGTGTATTAATTATTTTTATGGAAATTTGTGTTTTTAATTTTCTTTTTATAAAATTTCTTTTTTTGAATTTTACTTCTTTTTAATTGATTGTTAGAAAAATTAATTTAAATTTAAAAACAATTCAGAGTGTATACATAAATGAGTGAATTTCTTTTGGAAAATAGAGGTAGAAATATGGGAAACGAGGGAATAAAAACTGTTTTTTTTGTGTTTTTATATTTTAAATAATTTTTTATTTTCTAATTAATTATACATTTTTATTTTATTTTTAAAAATGGAAATTTGAAAATAATTTTGTCAAAAATAAAATATGCATTTTTATGCCTTATATATGGTAAGTGTTGTGGATTTTTATGGGGATAATTTAAAAAATTACGATATTTATCTTGCTACAGAAATATGCATTTTTATATGCTTTTGAATTTTAGCTTATTGGATTTTTGCATGAAATTCAATGTTTTTTGGATTTGTAAGAGATGGGCTTTATATTTTTATTGCTTTTGGATATGTAATAATATACATAAAAATATTTACCACCGTTTTTTGTTGGTTTTCTTTTTTATTTTTAGCAATTTTTAAAGTTGTTTCAATGGAACATGGCTGCCCCATCCTATTTTAGCATTATTTTTTATATTTTCAAAAATATCACCATGTATATTCATCTATATCTCTCTCTCCTATAAGTCATTCGAATTTCGTCAGAAATAGAGACTCATATGCCCTCCATCTAGAACATGTCAATTACAACAATGTATAGACCATTAAAAAATGACATGTTCTAGATGGAGGGCATAAGGGTCTCAATTTTTGACAAAATTCGAATGATATATTGGAGGGATATATAGATGGATATATATGGTGATATTTTTCAAAAAATAAAAAAATTACCGAAAAATAGGTGTGTGGGGCAACCCCATTTTTTCCAAAAATAAAATGTCCACATGACTAGTGATATTTAATACCACCACGTTAAAAATCCGCATGCAAAAATATTAAAGGCAATGATCCGAAATAAAATTTCAAAATATATGGATAAAGCATAAGGAAAATAATTAGAAAAAGCTCACAAAATGGTCCCAGAGGGACCTTTTTTGCAATTGTTGAAAGGGATATCTACATCCATAACCCTGAGTAATTTCGTAATTACCCCAAAAACCCTAAATAATTACAAATTACATACAAAACCTTGAGTAATGCTTAACTCTTACATCCATAACTCCGTGTTAACTTCCATTCAATTTCCCGTTAACTATAACGATATCCGTCAACTATTTTATATTTTACACCCTTTAACTTTTAATTATTTACAAGAAAAGGCCACTATCCCCTTCATCCTTCAAGCAGCACCCATCTCCTTCGACCAACTCCTCCTCCTCTTCGTCCTCCAAGAACACCCACCTCCTTTGACCTCCCATCGACCACTTTCTGCAAAGCTCCGATGGAATCCTCCCCTGCCACCCCTCCCAGCCGGCAACCCCCCCACCACCTTGCACGCAAGACTATATGGAGCCCCCAGCTCCAGGTCGAGCCTGCCATCTCCCTCCTGCCCCAGGTCAGAGCCCTCCTTCCATCCTGCCCGAAAGAAGCCCCCAAGGTCGTAACTCCCCCTCCTCGTCGGCCAGCAACCAACACCCCCCTCCCCGGTCGCATGGCCCAAGTCGGAGCCCCCCCTTCCCGCCCGCAAGCCCCCAGGTCGGAGCTCCCCACCCCGCCGAGCAGCAGCCCCCCAGGTCGGAGCTCCCCCTCTCTGCCGGCCCGCAACCCCCTTCCCCCTTGCAAGCCCCCAGGTCGGAGACCCCTCCCCCGCAGCCCCCCACCCCCCATTGCACGACCCATGTAGGAGCCCACCCCCCTTTGCCGATCCCGCCCCTGTGCTGCAAGCCCCACATGCCCCCCAGGTCAGAGACCTCCCCGCAGCCCCCCACCCCCCCATCACATGGCCCAGGTCGGAGCCCCCCCACATCCGCTTCTCGCCCGCCCGCAGCCCCCCAGGTCGGAGACCCCCTCCCCCCACCCCCCGCCTCTGGCCCGCAAGTCCTCCGATTATGTTGTCCAAGAGGACGTCATTATGGGGCGAGGAATGTGGACGATGCACACATAGGGGATTTTCCTACTAGATTTGATGCCCTTGACGTGATTTTCATAGTGTAACGAGAGTTTGTTTGCGAGGTATTGAGAACAAGGTGGGAATCCTAGAATCTCAGTAATGATCGACATCTCATTTTGCTTACGAAATGGAAGCCTCATATCCGTTTTAGGGTGAGAGTACGAGAGGGAGGAAAAAAAACAACAACATAGCATAGTCCACGTTCAAAGCAGGTCATTCCGGTGAGACAAGCAGGCGATATAACACTTGTTGGTCCGCTTTCACTGTTATCCACCTCGAAGAGATCAAAGATATAATATGGATCCAAGGCATCCTTTTTTTTGATGGCGAGGCTGGCTTCTATCTTCTCTTTCTCTTTGGCAGGTTTGGTCCGAAGGATGAACACTGCCTCGGACCGAGCGCGGAGTACTCCTGACGCATGTCTGGCCCTTTCTCATTTTTGTTCCAGCCTCCACAATCCTCCATTCCAAAACCGAAAAAGCAAGCAAAGATCATAATGGAAATATGTTGGAGGGGTCAAAATTAATAGGAGCCGGAGCTGCTACCAAATGCTTTAGCAGGTGCTGCCGTCGGCATTGGAAATGTCTTTAGCTCATTGCTTCATTCCGTAGCCAGAAATCCTTCATTGGCCCGCCCCTGTGCTCCAAGCCCCCGCCCCCCTCCCCCCCCCCCCCCAAAAAAAAACCCCATGTCGACTTCGTGCAAAGCCTCCCGGGTGCTGACCTCCTGCAAAGACCCCCACAACCCCCATGCCGATCCCGCCCCTGTGCTGCAAGCCCCACACCCCTCCCTCCCCCCCAGCAGTCCCGTGGAACCCCCACCGGCCCTGCAAGAAATTTATTTCCTTTTTTTGATTAATCATAGCCGTTAGATCATGAATTGGTTAGATCAATCCTAATCGTCAGATCGTATATCGGTTAGATTAACTCACTTCTATGGTTGAGTTAACGAAGAAAACTAACGGAAGGTTATGGGTGTAAAACGGAATATGTATTCAAGGTTCTGGGTGTAATTCATGATTATACAGGATTTCTTGGGTAATTACGAAATTA
>JAZKJV010005595.1:0-134575 GCA_037367405.1 Ottelia alismoides | reverse complement strand
TATGATGCATATGCTAAGGTTTGGCTTTCAGGTACATTGGCATTAGAGATCGCCAATGATATACTCCATCAACCCACAACCAAGGTGATGTGGGATATTCTTGCTGCCACTTATTCACAGGCGAAGAATGAGACAGAGATTCTACATATCCAGCATGATATCTTTACTATCAAACATAATGGAAGACCTCTCCATTCACTACATACATCCTTGTGTGGGATGTTTGAGAAGCTCTATAGCTTCATGCCTCTGACATCTACCCCTGAGCAGCAGAAGACTTATCGAAATGCCACCATGGTTGGTGTGTTCCTGGCGGCCCTTGATCCTGAGTATGAGGCGGCCCGTTCTCAGATTTCGGCAGACTCTACTATTCCTCCGATGGAGGAAGCCTTGCGTAGGCTCATTCAGATCATTGTTACATCTTCCGCTGCCAGTCAGACTTCTTCAGCGATGGCTGCTTCTCGAGGTCGAGGAGGTTTTTCTCAGTTTCGTTGAAGCGGACCTCGCGGCAGAAGAGGTCGTGTTCGTCAGCCTTGCACTTTTTGCCATCGTTCTGGACATACCGAAGATACATGCGACTCTAAGCATGTATTTCTTGCCTCTGCTCATGTGGATGAGCAAATTGAGCCTCTAGATGCCTCTTCTATGGATCAACAGTTTGATGATCTTGTAGCACGATTGGGGGGCATAATACCTCCAGCCAGTCCTGCCATGTCTTCCTCAACCTTTGGGAGTCACTTAGATGTGGCTGCTTCAGCCTCCTCCAGTACTTCAGGTATTACTTATACGCTCACTAGCAGTTGTGGATCCGATGTAGTTAAATGGATTATGGATTCCGGTGCCATGCATCACTTATGTGGAGACAGGGATCAACTTACAACATACAGACATGTTCCTCCAGGACGCACGGTGGTTATTGCAGATGTGACTCATTCCCCAATTACAGGATATGGGGAGATTAGTTTGACACCCTCTATGCATTTACAGAATGTGTTGTATATACCTGACTTTTCTATGAACTTTTTATTTATTAGTCAGATTACAAATGATTTATATTGTTGAGCTATTTTTGACCCATCTTCACTTGTATTTCAGGACATCCTTATGGGCAAGGTGATTGGTTGTGGCCGTGAGCAAGGTGGCCTTTATCGCTTAACCCGGACTCCATATGCTGGCATTTCTTCTCTTTCTACAGGTAAGCCTCACACTGGAAGGTAAAATGCGTGGAGATCTGTAGGAGGACATGACACAACTTCTGCAGAGGAAGGTGGACAAAAAGAAGATGCCACAAGTATGGTGAGATCGATCCAGTGGGAACTGTAGAGGTACCAACATTAGGAGACTGGACCGGTCTGTAGAGCCCCCACTGCTCACAACCACATCTAATTACCTCGCGCGTTAGTATGTCTTGAAACACAAGAGAAGAGGGGTAAAAAATGACGTGACAATGCAGGCGCTTAGTGATATGATTAATAGAAAGTAAATTCATCCGAAAATAAGGTATTTATAGCATATTCTGTAGGCGCATGGATGACGTCAAATGAACCTCCCCTGTCCTGTAATGGGCAAATGAACCCCGTTGGAAATGACGACTCATCTACCAGGGGGTATAGATCTAAATGAACTGAAATGCGCTCTGTCTCCATAGAGATGGTGGGAAGTACTCGAGTCCATGAGCCACTCTATCATATCTTCCCTGCTACAACTGGTAGAAGCATATGCTATACATGAGGAGCTCGAAGTGGCTCTAGCGGCGGTTGTAACATCTGAGGGACATGTAGCAGTGCCGGCAATAGAAGTCATTATCTTCCTCAGACGGGAGACAATGTCATCAAGACGCGAATCTGTATGAGGAGCTGAACTATCATGAGGCTCAATTTGCTCAGCAACATGAGCAGAGGCGAGTTATCCATGCTTTTAATAGCATGTAACCTCAGAATGTCCATGGCGATGTCAATAGGTGCAAGGTCCACGCTGACATCTGCCTCCTCTGCCACGGGGACCACACCCTCTGAGCTGAGTAATGCCTCCATTGTCGTGAAATGCGGCCATCGTTGAGGAGGTCTACGCGGTTGCTGAAGGTGGGACAATATTCCTGTTGAGTCAACTATATGCTTCCTCGATGGGAGGAATGGATGCACATGTAAGAGCCTGTGTGTATACTGCCTTGTACTCTAGATCAAGAGTAGTCAAGAAAACTCTAACCATCGTGGAGTTTTTGTACACCATCTGCTACTCAGTAGATGTGGTAACGAGCATGAAGCTGTGAAGCTTCTCGAACATGCCGCAAAGCAAAGAGTAGAACGCATGCAGAGGATGACCATTCTGCTTGGTCACATAGATATCGAAATGTAGCTGAAGAATCTTGACCTCATTCTTCGCTTGGCTATATGTGGCTTTCAGAATATCCTACATTGCCTTGGCAATGGACTGGTTCACAATGTCATTGGCAATCTATGGAGTAAGAGTACCAGAGAGCCAAATACACTTGTATACGTCTTGCTTCGACGAAGCATTCTACCCAGTCTTATTCGTCGGCTCTGGCAACGCCAGAATGTGTTTCTTGCTATTGCACTACATGAGGGTCGAGAACTGCATGGACTACAACTCATAGTTGGTCCCGTCCATCTTCACGATGGGAGTTGAGCCATTGAAGGCACCTGACGAAGAGAAGGCGTCACCCTTGTTTTCTGACATGATGAAAAAAGAGCCCGAAACGGAACTCGACTGGGGTAGTAGACCGATCCGAGAGTCTACAAGATCATACAGAGGATTGGTTATATGTATACTCATTAAATAATCCCCGTCAATCCTCGATCATGCTAGTGTCAAAAAGGTGATTTATAGGTCTGAAATCACCTTTTCCAGTCAAAATCAGTTCGTTCATCAAATACGGACAGTGCACGAGAGGATAAGAAGGGCCCACAGGGTCCTATCGATGGTTAAGATGCGATTTAGGGGGCTAGTGGAGGCGCAGTTGCCCAAAAGTGGGATGGGAAGCACCGAGGAAGGGCCTAGTATGGCCCTACAACGGCATTAGATGGCCCAACAAGGGCCTGTAGGTCTGTAACAGTGGTGGCAACACTGGTAGGGTTGAGCGATGGCGTACGGGACCCTAGGATGTCCCTATAGCAGTGCACGGTGGCTCAGTAGGGTTCTGTAGCGGCCATGGTGGCCCGAGGATGGCTTGGCAGCGGTGCAGTCGGCCTTAGAGGAGACTGGTGGCTGTGTAGTAGCCCAAGAAGGAGGGGCAACGACAACACACGTCCCGGTGAAGGTCCTTGGTGATGCGCGAGGCGACATAGATGGGGCGGAAGGTGGGGTTAGGGAACGGGGTACAAGAACTCTGGTCTAGGACCATCACTCTGATACCATATGGAGAGAAAAATAAAGAGTTGCTTATTCATGTTTCCCTAGGGTTCTCTTATATAGATGAGAACCTATTGGGTAAATTACATAATGTAGACATAAGGAAAAAAGAATACATAAATGTAATAAAAATAACTAATATCTCAACATTCTTGTGACAAGAGATCATATTCGAGCTATTATAGACTCTAAAATGCTCCTCATCACATAATTTGTCATCGAGGATCTTTGACCACTATGACATTTCCTTGATATTGTGGTTATATAATGAACTACGTGATTGGTCACATTATGAAGGAAAAATATACTAAAATTGCTTGTGGAGACATGGAGATTTAGGGATGAACCAATATTTATTCCATTAAACCCAACTATTCAATTGCATAATGAAAGTACTACGGATGTTGATAGCCGATAATACAAAAAACTTGTAGGAAAGTCACTATATCTTACTGCGACTCACCAAAACATAGATGTTATAGTTGTAGGAAAGTCACTATATCTTACTGCGACTCACCAAAACATAGATGTTATAGTTTACTGGTGTTATGATCCCTTAGCTTGAAGATTGTGTGTGTGCTGATGTCATCTTCTTTGGATATGTCATCTTCAACCCTACTTAAGACTCACAAGTGCATACATGTACCATCTCCAATGAGGCTTCTATACGTCTTCTACTTTTTATGATAGATATCATCATATTTACACATATGGCATCATATGACGATCTACTATTGGCTATGCAATGTTTGTTGGAGGAAACCTTGTTAGTTGGCGTAGCAAGAAACATACAGTCGTGTCTAGGTCAAGCGCAGAAGCTGAATATAGGGCTATGGCTCAAGCTACATGTGAGATCACTTGGTTAGTCTCCTTCTTGGTGGAAAATGGTCTTCCTGCTAATACACTAGTTCCATTATATTATAACAACAAATCTGCCACTTATATTACTACCAATCGAGTATTCCACGAATGAAGCAAGCATATTGAAATGGACTGTCACTTTATTCGAGACGTTGTACGAGAAGGGAAGATAACCACTATACACATCTCTACTGAGCTTCAGTTAGCAGATATATTCATAAAAGCATTGCCTAAAAGACGTGTTTCATCTTTGTTTTCTTATTTGTCATTGCCACTTCCTCAGTGGCCTTAAGTTGCCAACCCACATCTTTATTTTCTTGTGGCTTTTGAGAGGGTGAATCCTTACTAGAGATAGATGCTCCAGATTCTTCATGGGATGTACTAATAGATGTCCGCTTTGTGACAATGCAGTGGAAGACATCAATCATTTGCTTTTCTCATGTATGAAGATTAAACAGTTTTGACAAGACCTGCAGCTTCATTGGGTGAACACATTGAATAGTGAAGCCTTCCGAGACTCGTTATATGCTGCGAAGACACTTCCTCTCAATGAGTTCTACTCCTATTAGCTAGCCTCTGGGCGATATGGTTAACGAGAAACGGAGTTATTTTTGCTTTGGATCATTTTCATTTTAAAAATGTAGTTTTTCATGTAAAGACTCTTCTTGAGTCTTGGACCTACCCTGTATCTTCCTTTTTTTAAATAATTTTATAAATTCCGAGGCAGACTCTATAATGTGTTCCCCCTTTTGGTCTAAAAAAAAGAGAGATGGGTTTCATGGCGTATCTCCAAGTTGGGCATGATTGATAAATATGCTCCAACTTGAGGGGGGAGGGAGGGGGGGGAGTTAGAGATATTATTTGTTTCTTATAACTGCCAGAGGGGTACTTATGTAAATTTTTTGGCTCACTAGCGTTTTTTTTCATAATAAGAAACCCTAGAGCCTTGTAATAAGGCAAGTCTTTCTCTTCAATTGTTTTCTCCACATGGACAACCTATTTTCATGGTATTGTTAGTTTGTGACGGGACTTTCAGTCGTCACAATTCCACAACTAGAATGTAATGCATGATATCTAGTGGTGGTAGGCTATGACTGAGGAAATGTCTGCACTCTGGTCGAAGGAAACTTGAAGGTAGATCCTTCAACATGTGTTAAGATTATTGGGTGCCTAGATATTCGATGTGTAACACCATGCTGATGTTTTTATGGAGCTTTACAAGGCTTGCTAATTATAAAGGGCTATACTCAGACCTATGGCATAAATTTCTTTTACGCCTTCTTCTATATTGCATACATATCTACAATCTGTATCCTCTTTGTAACACTTATTCGGAAGGATTGACCCTTGCATCAAGTTGATATTGTTGGAGTATATGCGTCACTTATGTAGATGGGTAAAATCCAATTACCACATCCATTGTTTAGTCCCACATCTACTAGTGGTGGGACTTGAAGGGTCTGTGGAGGCTATATAAGAAGACCCAGACTTCCTGTTCAGCGAGAAAGTTGAATGCAACAATCAACCCTTTGAGGCGTTCTCCTGTGAATTCATCCTGCTCCTTTGGGAGTAGGGTTCCACGTAAAATCCCAATGTTCTTCATGTTATTATCTTTTTTCTCTAATTATGCTTCCACATTTCATATTTCTAACAGTGTATCATAGCGGGTTCGATTCTCAAAGATTTTATGTTCGATATTTGTTCGAGATTCGATTATCAGAACATGGTCGTTCTTGGTTGATTTTGAAGATTTATTCTTGAATATTATTTTTTCATTGTTCAAGATCGGTCGAGTTCGAGTTTTGGTTTTTAAGGTTTCCTGAAACCCTAAGTTTCTGCCATCATAATGTTCTGGAAGATCAATTTATGCAGATCTATTATTATTCGATTCAAGTTCATGTCCGTGATCTAGTTCCAGATCTAGGGTTCAATTTCTTGAACCTTGATTTCAGCATCTCTAGCATGTGATTCCAACAAGCATGGCATATTTTTTTTTGAAGATCGACGAGTTCCAAGAAATTTTAGGGTTCCCTCTTAGGAACCCTAGATCTGATCTCCGTGCGTAGGGTTCACCATAGCAGGACCCATCTACACTTCCAGGAGGCGTTCTATGTCAGGAGGGGCGCTCCAAATCTCATCTAACTCGCTGTTTCGAAAAAAAACCGAAAAAGGAAGAGGAGGCGGCACACAGAGGCTCCAGACCTCCTCTTCCAAGCATCAGGCGAAGCACGTGATCGTTCTCTCTCCCAACATCTCAAGCAGACAGCGGTGTTGCTGCTCCTTCTAAGGCAGCTAGGAGGCGACTCCATCTCCAGCCGCATCTCCAATGGCACCGCACAATCTCAAAGGGAACAAATGCTCGATCACGCCTCCAAGTTCAACCAAGCTCTTCTCCTCCGGCAACGCAACATTAACGGCTACGAAGCCCCATCACGCTCCAGCGACATCAAGGCGGCGACACCTATTTGGGAGGAAAGCCCTATCGGGGCTGGGGCAGCACCCCTCTGATCTCGTACGGTCCCCCAGTTCGAAGAAGCCCTAACATCTCCTCCATCTCGCAGGCGGCCGCGATACTCCAGGCGGCTCTGGCGATGGTGCTCCCGCACCTTCGTCCAAAGAGGTGCATAGCTAGCGACGATGATATTCGAAAGCCAACAACCCCATTGAGGGGCGACTCCTTTCGTGGAAGGGGTTCCCAGTAGGGAACCCTAAATAGCCTTTCTGGTGAGATTTGGCCCAATGGGCCTGCAGTAATTTAAAAAAAAGGGGAAGAAAGATGAAAAGGCCAAAAAAAGATTAAATGAAGTGGCCTGATTTTTAAAAAAAGGGGAGAGAAGGGCGCACCATTTTTTTGTAAGTACCGCAAATTGGCCCTATTTGGGTTGTGTTTCGGAAAAGAGAGATTTTCTTTGAGAAAAAAGAGGTGTGTAAAAAAAACAGTACGCGAGAAAAAAAATGAAAGAGATAGCTATTTTTAAAAAAAGGGAGAAGGAAATAACCGATAAAAAAGCCGATTTTTTGTGTGATCAGCTTATGTGATGTTTTTTGTTTCCCCATCTTTCTTGTCTTCTCCCAACTTGGTTGATGTTTGTTATTCCGACCAGTATGGGAGAAATGAGGAGTATTGTGTAGAGTTCTACATGCCAGTTTTTCAGATTCTCCAGATTCCAGGCCAGCTAGATTTCATACTCTACAAAGATTTTCATATTTCAGACTCGACGATCAGATTCTGAGTCTTCAGTTTGATGTGCACATGTTTGCCATCATTTGTGTGGTCCCCATCTTTGTTTTTGCTCTCCGAGTTTTCATGTGATCCATAGGGACTCCAGAGTAGAGATCTCATTCCCTATGTCATGTGTGCTAGAGTTTTCACGTGGTTTCATACGAACTCCTAAGTAGAGATCCCATTCTCTAGGCCAGTATGGGAGAGATCTAGTTCTCCGATGAGGAGACTTTTCAGACTTCATTCTCCACCGACCGTGGACTCCGACGAGGATGTCTCCCTGACTTTTTCAGTTCGACCCTTCAGAGATGGAGCAGTTGTCCACATGATTTAGTTTTCTACATGTGGCGGGCCAGTGTACTTTGACGAGGAGACTCATTCAGTTTTGGTGACTTTGACAGGCACATTATAGAGCACACGTTCTCCGACAAGGAGACACAGTTCGACTCACACTCCAGCTCGTTTGTTCCTCCTCACCTGCACAACATGAGAAGCAACGTCCTCGACAGCAACCGACAGTTGTGTTTGCGTTGAGTTGATATTGTCTGTAGTGTCTTGTATTGTGAGTTTGAGATTTCTTTCTGTTTGTTCAAGCTGAGCATTGCATGCTTCTGCTTGAGGGGGAGTGTTGGAGACTTGGAGTACATGCGTCACTTATGTAGATGGGTAATTGGATCCTTCCAGAATCCAATTACCACATCCGGTGTTTAGTCTCACATCTACCAGTGGTGGGACTGGAGGGTATGTGGAGGCTATATAAGAAGCCCCAGACCTCCTGTATCTGTGAGAAAGTTGAATGCAACAATCAACCCTTTGAGGCGTTCTCCCGTGGTTTCATCCTGCTCAGGAAGTAGGGTTCCACGTAAAATCCCGATGTTCATGTTATTGTCATTTTTCTCTGATTATGCTTCCACATTTCATATTTCTAACATATATCAAGTATGCTTTTCTCTATGGAGATTTTATTGACGAAGTGCTCATGAACCATCTAGTTTTGTTGGCGAGGGGGAGTATTAGAAGGTATGCAATCTGGACAAATCTCCTTAAAGCCAAAAGCAATATCCACATGCATGGTTCTAGATATGTCCCAAGTAGGGATGCAAGTGGATAGATACGGATACAGATAAAGGTATCACGTATCCTTATCCGTTTTTGAATACGAATACGGATGCGAATACCGATATTAACGGATATTAAAACTATCTTACCATATCCTTAAAAAAACGGATACAAATGTAAAATGGACACTGATCGCATACGAGTATTGCTAGAAATAATCTATAGAATCGACTTAAATATATATGAATTGGATAGAAGCACATGATATAAATTTACTAAATGTGTTTGTATCATAAAAATTATACAAATATAGTAAAACAAGATATAAAATTATGTTATATAGGGCTAAAAACAAATCTATGACTATATTTTTATACGAAAACGGATATACGGATACAGATACAGATGTTTACGGATATCAAAATGATATCCATATACGTATCCATTTTAAAACGGATACGGATACAGATGTCAAAATCCGTATAAAACGAATACGGTGATGGATCGGATACAGATATATCCGTAACCGTTTGCATCCCTAGTCCCAAGTCCTTGAAAGTATTGATTTCCATCGTTGTTGATTATTTCATGTTTGTTAGGAACATAAGCTGAGGACACATGATTTTTCTTGTGTACATTGATGATATCGTTGTGACATGATATGATATTCATGTTATTGCATACACTAAGAAAATTTTCAGCACAAAATTTCTCACAAGGGATCTTGGATGTCTCCGATATTTCCTAGATTTGATATCATGACAATAAATATGAGATCAACCACATTATAAAGCAAATATGTACGAGAATTTCCCGAGGAGACGTTGATGCTAGGGGTCGAATTGACTTTTCCATTGAACCCAAATACACAATTACGTGGTGATGGTAAAGTTACTATTTCTTACTATGACTAACCCAGACATAGTTGATGTAGTATGATGGTACCATGATCCCTAAGCTTGAGGATAATGTGTGCATGCTGATGTCACCTTCTTTGAATGTCTTCTTCAACTGCATTTAAGGCTCATAAGTGCATCTCTACCGTCTCCAATGAGGCTTATGCATTTTTTTGTCTTGATGATAGATATCATCATAGTTACATACATCGCCTCAAATTGCGGCTAAATTTGGTCAAACTTAACTAAAATTTTGGTTTATCCAAGTATGTGAAATTAAAACTCCATTTGATTCATTTTTCATGATTTTTGCAAATTATCGATGAAATTTAGTCAAAATTGCATGCCATCTTGGTGAAACGACAAAAATAAAAGAATCTAACTTTCACTTTCACCGAAAATTTGCCCATATTGACAAACGTTTGTGATAGTATGTTGAGTTTTTAGAGAGCTTAATACTGTATGAACAAGCTTCTTCAGTTGTTCCAAAATTTAGGATTTAAATCCAAGCTAAAACAGTTAGATACAAAGAGTTAAATCTGATTTTTAACCTTATATAGCATTGTGTTCTTTCCTTATTTTTCTGTACATGGTTTGTGTTGTTAATTGTATAATATGTCACTCCATTCAAGTCAAAAAGGTGAATATCATGGCTTATGCTTCCATTTCAAAGTCCAGTTCTTGTTCTGACTCTAAGACATATTGTTACTAGAGAGATTGATGTAAGAGTGCTAGTGCATGCCTTGTATATCAACACATGTGATGATTATATTAATAATACTACTATTAAACTTATATATACACATATTTTACGAAGACGTGTGTATTTATATCTTTATTTATTGAGCTAAGAGTATTGACTTTGAATTTCTGGGAAAAAACTGAGTTTATCATTTCCTTAATTATAAACTGTTGCTGGGGGTGGATGGTAGGAAGGTGCGGAACGACCCGCTCCTGTTGTTCATGCGCAGGAGAAGGAAGCTTGAAGCAAGGATGTGGTTGGAGCGTGAGATGGAGGACAAGGGAGAGTGCCTCATCCCTTGCGAGGTGGAGGTTGCCGAGTCTTCTTGTCCACCCGATGCGGTGGCTGGGAGTTGTGTAGGTGGAAATTCGGAGCAGTCTGGCTCACCGGTTGACATTCACGTGCGGGTTGCGGAATGTATTGGGGTATCCATGCCCAACAGAAACCCTCCGAGTGGGGTCCCAATGAAACTGATTTTGTGGAATGTGAGGGGGTTGGGGGACAGGGAGAAGAGGAGGGCAATATGTGAGCTCTTGGGTTCATGGGGTGCAGACGTCGTCTTCTTGCAGGAGTCGAAGCTGGCAAGGTGCGATTCAGTGGCTTGGAGGTCGGTGGGCAGTTCTAAGTTGTTCGAATTTAGAGCGGTCAATTCTGTGGGTAGTGCTGGTGGTTTGATTCTGGCATGGGATGGAGAGTTGTTCTCAGCTGCTGATGAGTATGTTGGCGCTAGATCTATTTCGGTGCTACTTGAATACAGATCTAGGGACGACAGAATTTTGGTTAGCTCAGTCTACGGGACGCTTGGAGGTAGGCGTTGTGATATTCTGTGGGAGGAGCTGCGGACAGCCAGGGGGAGGTTCTCGGACACCCCTTGGGTGGTCGGTGGGGATTTCAATGTGACTTTGTTTGCTTCGGATCGGTCGGGTGATCGGGGTGGAAGAGACATGGAATCAGATAGATTTGGGAATTGTGTGAGTTACCTGGCTTTGCAAGTGGTGGATGTCGGTAACAGGAAGTTCACCTGGCGGGGGGCGTCTTCGAGATCAAGATTGAACAGATTCCTGGTCTCTACTGAGGTTCTGGAGAAGTTTCCTCTTGTTGTGTCTAGGGTGCTTCCTAGATCACGGTTTGACCATACGCCAATCTGCTGGGATTCGGGTGGGGGGTGATCCCTAGGTCGATGTTCAGATTCGAGAAGTCTTGACTCTTGGACGACGGCTTTAGAGACCTCGTCTCTCAGTTTTGGGGCTCCCTGCGTGTGGAGGGTTCAGCGACGCAGTGATTGGCTTTGAAACTAAAGATGTTGCGGGAGATTGATGATTCATAAAAAGGAACTGAGAAAAAGCTGAACAGAGAGGCGAGAGTTGGCGGTGGCAGAGATTGCAAGACTAGATGGAGTGGAGGACTCTCGTATCCCGAGCAGTGAGGAGGCACGGTTGCGGGATGCGTCGCATCAGGTGGTGGTGGAGGACACGCGGAGAGAGGTGGAATGACGCCAACGATCCAGACAGAGGTGGATAAAGGAGGGTGATGTGAACACTCACTTCTTCCATGCATTAGTGAGTGGAAGGAGGAGACGTAAGAGCTCGGGACGAGAGAAGCTACAGTTTTTGGTGATAGGGAGATTGGGAAGGCGCTGGTGGATCATTTTCGGAGTTTCAGCAGGCGTTTACCATCGTCTGGGGCTACGTGGTCCGGACTGGGTACCCGAGTTCTGAGCGGCGAGCAACGAGTGACACTTGTGAAGGAGTTTACGAGAATGGAGGTCCGTGAAGCGGTTTTCGATTTGAACGCTGATGGTTGTCCCGGACCGGATGGCTTCCCGATCTCTTTCTTTAAGGAGTTCTGGGATGTACTGGAAGGTGATGTCATGGCCATGCTTTGTGAGTTTAGAGGGGAGAACATGAGGCTGGAGAAGCTTAACAAAGCATTGCTATTCTTGCTGCCGAAGAGGGAGGGGACGGTCAGAGTGGAGGATTATCGTCCCATTACCCTGTCAAATGCTGGCTACCTTATTCTGGCCAAGGTGTTGGCCAACCGTCTGCGTGATGTGTTGGATGTCCTTATCCTTCCTTAGCAATCTGCTTTTATTCCTGGGTGCCAGCTTCTGGATGGCGTGGTGATGGCGGCGGAAATGGCGGTCGATTGGGAGCGAAGGGGGACCAAGGGATTTCTCTGGAAGGTTGACTTCTCGAAGGCATATGACACTGTGTGCTGGAGGTTCATTTGGGCTTCCCTAGTACGAAGAGGTTTCCCGGACATATGAATTGATTGGATGAAGAGATGCGCCACTACCACTTCGTTGTCGATCTAGTGAATGGGAAACATGAAAGCGACTTCTTCCAACCGCAGAGAGGTGTGCGGCAGGGGTGTCCGTTGGCTCCTTTGTTGTTTGTTCTGACGGCAGACGCGTTGGCGGTCATGGCTGAGTTGGCGGCGAAGGGAGGCTTCTTCAGAGGATACTCCAAGGGCGGTCTCTCTGTGCCTCTTCTGCAGTATGCGGATGACGCGTTGTTCTTCGTGGAGGGTGAGGTGGAGGAATGCAAGGCTGTCAAGGCGGTGCTCGATATCTTTGGTGATCTCTCAGGATTGAGGGTGAATGGTGCGAAATCGGCATTGGTGCCCTTTAACATGTCGACTGAGGAAGCGGAGGCATGTGGTGTGGTTCTCGACATGCCGATGAGGTCCTTGCCTATCACCTATCTGCGTTTGCCTCTTTTGACGAGAAGATTGCACCAGGTCGATTGGTTGCCTCTATTGGAGAAGCTGGAGAGTAAGCTGTCCGGCTGGAAGGCGACGTTTCTGTCTAAGGGAGGACGCTTGGTTCTGACTAGGGTGGTTCTGTCTGCCATTCCGGTCTTCTTCATGTCTACGAGGGCCCTGCCGTTGGGCATCCGGACCAAGCCGGAATCTCTGATGCATCGTTTCTTCTAGTCATCTTCGCATGGGGATAAAGGGTTGTATTTGGTTGACTGGTCATCGGTGTCTACCTCGACTAAAGAGGGTGGCTTGGGGGTTCTGAAACTGGGAGATATGAATAGGGCGCTGTTGGCGAAGTGGGTCGTTAAGATCTGGGGCCCTAGCACGAATCTGTGTTCCACTCTAATCAGGTCATTCTATGGTGTGTCTTCCTCCTTGTCGGTCCGTGCAACGGGAAGGGGTTCTTCATCTATGTTCTAGAAAGGGGTTTACTCGGTCCTGCCGAGTCTGATGGATCATTTGCGACCGTTGCTTGGGGATGGTCATAATTTTCGTTTCTGGAGAGACAATTGGACGGATAGGGGTGTTCTTTGCTATCTGTATCCTAGGTTATACACGCTGGCGACGGATAAGGAGAGCAGCGTGGCTGAGATGTGGGCGAATGGCTCATGGTCGCCTACCTCTGTTGTCGAGTTATCAGATCAGAGGGTAGAAGATTTTCCGGGTCTGTCGGATCGGTTGTGCAATCGTGCGGGGCCAACGGAGGGGCGTGACTCGTGGGAGTGGCGAGATGGCCACTTTTCGATTCGGAAGGCTTATGGTTTGTTGGTGGCCCATCCCTCCAATGTGGAGTCCTTTGTCTCTAGGGACTGCGCAATGATCTGGTCCTGGAGGGTTTCGTCGAGGTTAAAGGTCTTTCTGTAGCTTCTGAGAAGGGAGCGGGTGTTGACGGTGGTGGGGAGAGCGAGGCTCTTCCCTGGGAGCGTTGATCTGTGCAGTAGGTGTGGGGTATTTCAGGAAGACGTGGATCATTTATTTTTTGAGTGCCCTGGCTCAGTCGAAGTTTGGCAATGATTGTCGGTTTCAGGTCTTGATTCCGCTAGCAACGACAGGTTCTGGGATTCATGCAGGAGGTGGGCAGGATCTGAGCTAGGAAGGCAGAAGATTTGCGTGACGGTCTGGTGCATCTGGTTGAACAGGAACAATGTGGTTTTTAAGGGGTCGAGATTCTATCCTGAAATGTACTTGGGCATGCTGGGGCCCTCTTAGATTCCTGGAAGGTGTAATTATCTATTTTATCATTAATATATTTTTTGGATGACTCTCTCAAGGAGGCCCATCCCACCGTTTCTAAAAAAAATCATTTCCTTAATATCCAATGATTCCAACAAAATTTCAGCAAAATTGTATGGAATTTCTCTTTCCTGGCTTGGCTAAGCGAAATCGAAATTTGGATTTTAAGGCCTTAGGGTGATACCTCAGTCCCATGTGTCATAACTAGAACAAATGTGTCATAACCAGAACAAACTCCCAAGCTGTATATTGATTATGACACTGTTCCTGATGGTACTCCATAAGATGCAAATTTAATAGCGTAGACAGGAAATTAGGTTTCTGAATGATGGGCAGTTAGACCCTGAGTTGGACATTCCTATTACTTTTTGAAAGGGAAATCGATAGTGCATCCATCATCCAAGTTCCAGTTTTCACTCATTGGACAACTTATCTTCTGAGTAGTCAGTTTGTGATGGGACTTTCAGCAGTCACAATCTCACACACACCATGAATCAATGAAATAGAGCTAGTAACAGCAGCCCATGGCTGATGAAATGCCTGCACTCCGATCCAAATTAATCTTGGACGGGGATCATTCAGCAGGTGCCAAGATTGCTGGGTGCCTATTTCATGTGAAACGCCACTCTGAACTCTGTGGAACGTTACACGGCATGTCTAGTTGCAAAGGACTATACTTAGACCTATAATGTAGATTTACACTCTCCTCTGTTGCATGCATGCCTACAATCTATATCGTCACTGCAACTGCAACAATTGTTCGGAAGGATTGACCTGAATCAACTCGATGTCAAGTATATTTTCCCCTATGGAGATCTTAATGAAGAAGTGCTCATACATCTACCACCTAATTTTGTTGTCGAGGAGCGGTGTTATAAGGTATGCGATATGAACAAATCTCTCTATGGCTTGAAGCGTAGTCCACGAGCTTGGTTATGGAAGCTGTCCCGAGTCCAGTGAGATTATTGGTTTCTGTTGCTCCTCTGCTGATCATTTCATATTTGTTAAGAACATAAACAAATGGCATGCAATTTTGTTTGTATACATTTATTATTATAATAAGCGATGATGTTCAGACTATCACATACTCTAAGAAGTTCTTTAGCACACAAATTGTCACTAGGTATCTTGGACCACTTCGATATTTTCTTAGTATTGATGTCATGAGGAGAACTCTGCGATTGGTACAACAACAACAAAAACAAAGCCTTTTCCCACTTTAAGTAGGATCGGCTACATGGATTTTTTGCCTCCATTCAGATCTATCTTGGGCCATTCTCGGGCTTAGATCCAAAAAACTAATATCCCTTCGTATAGTCTCATTCCAACGCCTCTTGGGTCTTCCGTGCCCTCTTTTAGCCGACTCAACATTTCAAAACTCACATCTCCTCATCAGTGCATCAACTGGCCTCCTTTGCAAATGGCCAAAACACCTTAAGTGATTTTCTCGCATCTTATCCTCGATCGGAGCTAATACACCCACTTTCATTCTGATGACATCATTCTGAATCGGATCTTTACGTGTGTGTCCACATCCACCGTAGCATTTTCATTTCTGCTACTGCCATTCTCTGCACATGTCTATGGTTCACAGGCCAACATTCAGATCTATAGAGCATAACAGGTCTCACAACTGCTTTGTAAAACTTTCCTTTGATTTTCAAAGGAATTTTCTTAATTACGGAGAACAATAGAGGCTCCTCTCCACTTTACCCAACTTGCATTTATTCTATTTGTAACATCTCCATCAATTTATCCATCATATTGCAAAATATATCCCAAATATCTAAAAGAATCTCTCTTCTGAATGTTATCATCACCAATCTTAACATCGATTCCTTCACCATTGCTTCCATCAAAAGTACACTCCATATATTCAGTCTTAGCTCTACTTATACGAAATCCTTTAGTCTCTAAAGCATGTCTCCAGAACTCAGGCTTCTCATTTACTCCATCTCTAGTCTCATCAATCAACACAATATCATCAGCAAATAACATACACCAAGGTATCTCATCCTGAATGTGACTTGTCAACTCGTCCATAATCAAAGTAAAGAGGAATGGATTCAAAGTTGAACCTTGATGCAGACCAGTGTTGATGTCAAAATAGTCAGTCTTCCCATACTATAACCTTACACAAGATGAAGCCCTATTATACATATCTTTTATGAGGTTAATGTATAGGATAGATACTTGTCTCTTCTCCAAAACTCCCCACAATATCTCTCGTGGGACCGAATCATAAGCCTTCTCTAAATCAAAAAAAATCAGTGTTGTAAAAGTCACCCGACTGGCCCGACTATTAGGTCCGACTAGTCTAGTCAGTGGGGTGGCCGACCGAGTACTGACTAATTCTGACTAGGCACACTAGTCGACCAATTTTTGCATGAAGATACCATATTTTTTAGTTTTTCATAAGCAAACTTATTACAATATGCTTAATGTTTTATTTAGATTCAATTACTTCTTTTATTTTATTATGATATAATAAAAATCTACAAAATCTATGTAAATATATGTATATAAATGAGTTATATGTTTAAAATAATCATAAAATTTAAAGCCGATTAAAGTCCGACTAAATCCGACTAGTCACCCGCCTGCCGATTAATCCTTAGTCAGTGACCCGACCGACCGAGTACCGACTACCGACTTTTGCAACCTTGAAAAAAATTATATGGAGGTTCTTTTTAGCTCCGGAAATCTCCATTGTTCCCCTCAACAAGTGGATGGCTTCAATAGTTGAGCGATCTGGCATGAATCCGAATTGGTTTTCTTTTACTTTGGAAACTTTCCTCAACCTTCTCTCGATCACACGTCCCAACTTTTCATAGTGTGACTCATCGGCTTGATACCTCTGTAATTTGAACAATTTTGAATGTCTTCTTTGTTCTTATAAAGAGGCATTACGATGCTTCTCCTCCATTCTTCAGGTATTTTCTTACTTCACCAAATAACATTGAATAGATTTGTAAGCCAAGTCAAACCACACTCACCTAAAACTCTCCAATCTTCTACAGGAATGTCATTAGGTCATGCACCTTTCCCATGTCTCATAACCTCCAATGTCTCCTCTACTTCCTTCCTTTGTATTCATCTGCAGCTTGCACGATTCAAATAACTTTCACTACTAGGTAGATTTCCTAAAGCGATCTCTCTATTTCCTTCCCCAATGAAAAGCTTATGGAAATATTGCTTCCATCTAGTCTCTATATCCTTATGAGTAACAAGCACGTGACCGTCCTCATCCTTAATGCATCTCAATTGAGAAAGATCTTTGGTCTTTCTTTCTCTTGCTTTAGCCAGCCTGAATATATCCTTCTGACCCTCCTTAGAATCGAGAATTTTGTACAAAAGTTCATAAGCTTTTGACTTAGCTTCGCTTACCGCCTTCTTTGCTTCATTCTTAGCTATTTTGTAGTTTGTGACAGTTTCATCTGTTTTATCCTTAGACATAGCTTTAAAGCAAGCTCTTTTAATTTTGAGCTTCTCTTGTGTCCCTCTACTCGACCACCAAGCCTCCTTTTGGCTTGGAGCTACTCCCTTTGACTCACCTAACATTTCTTTGGCTACCCTTCAGATACAACCCACATCTCATTAGCATTTCTGTTACATCCCAAGATAAGTCTTCTAAAACCTTCTCCTTGAAGCTTGATTGCTTCAATTGAAGATTCCGCCATCTAGTTCTAGTGATCTTGGAAGCCTTCCTTTTCTTTACTAACCCTTTTATTTGCACATCCATGACTAACAAGTGATGTTGGGTGTTCAGGCTCTCCTGGGATTACTTTGCAGTCTTTGCAACACAACCGATCTCTTATTCTCAACGCAAAGTAGTCTACCTGTGTTCTACTCGAGCCACTCTTATAAGTAATTAAATGATCCTCCATCTTCTTGAAGAGAGTATTTGTAATGAAAAGATCATAAATTATTACAAAATCCAGAAAGACTTTTCACTCTTCATTTCTATCCCTGAAGCCATGTCCTCCATGAACACTAGCATACCCTGAAGCATCCTTTATCACATGTCCATTAAGATCTCCACCTAGGCAAATCATCTCTCTTTGTGGGATTCCTTGCATAGTATTATCCAAATCCTCCCAAAAAGCTTGTTTAATACTATCATCTAAACCAATTTGTGGTGCATAAACTGAGGTGATATTCAGAATTTCTTCTTCGAGCACCACTTTTAGCAATATAGTCCAATTCCCAGATCTTTGCACCTCTACCACATAATCCTTCAAATCTTTATGAACAACCACTCCAACACCATTTCCGCCCTTATCTTTACCTGAATACCAAAGTTTAAAGCATGTATTCTCGATCTCCCTTGCTTTCTCTCCAACCCATTTTGTCTCTTGTAGACATAATATCTGAATCTTCCTTCTTTCCATCGCATCAACTATCTCCATCGATTTTCCTGTCAAAGTTCCAATATTCCAACTATCTATCCGTAACTTTCTTTGCAACCTCTTTTGGACTAACTTCTTTACCTCCATGCGCCCATCATGCGAGAACCCTTGCAAATTTTGGACTGCATCCGGGTGGCGATGCAACTGAACTAGCTTATTTACTCGCATGCGTTCCTAATGCGTGAACCGTTGCGAATTTTGAACTACATCCGGGCAACGATGTAGCGGCCCTTGCCAACTTCTCATTGCATTCGGACGATGCAATGCGTCGCAAGTAGGGAACACCCCAACGTAATCTAGATGTTTGCTTAAATCCATGTTTGAAATATCCGAACGAATTCGAGACAAATTCCTAAATAGTGTTCTTAAAAAGAACACTATTTAGGAATTTATCCGAACGGTTTCGAGACAAATTCCTAAATAATGTTTTTAAAAGAGCAATATTTAGGAATTTATCTCCTGCGCTGGCTGTCGGCTACCTAACACACAACCCTCCTCAATTTACCCAGGCTTGGGACCGGCCATGGCTGAGTTTAACTCTGCGATTGGTACATTATAATGAAAATATATACTAGATTTGCTTAAGGTCATGGATGCTAGGGGACGAACTGAGCTTTGTTATGTTGATCCCATGTACTTGATTACATGATGGTATTGAGGATGTTGATATCGGACAATACAGAATCAACATGGGAGTTACTATGTTTTCCTGTGACTCAGGCGCACATATCCGTTGTCAGAAAATGGTTTATTTTCACCATAGGACAACCAGGAAAGGGGTCAATTTAATCGAAGGACAATTTCTTATCTCATGGCATTTATGGATGCGCAGAGTGCCTACCGACATGAATCTACTAGATTTCTAGTTCTTCCTCAATGGTTGCCTTGTTACGTAGAGGAGGAAGAAGAAAACAGTTGTTACAACATCTAGTGTAGAATCTGCGTATTTGAGATTTGCATGTAGACATCCCTCTCCCAGTACAGATGTGGTGTGACAGCCAAGTAGCTTTTATCATAGCCCACAAATCCATGTTTTATGAGAGAACCAAACATGTAGAGTTGAATTGTCACTACACAAGAGATGTGATCCAAAAGGGTCTCCTTAGCACCTCTTATGTCAATTCAGGAAGCGGACGTACATGTTCACCAAGGTACTTTCATGCCCCAGTATTCAGAGATGCATGTCCAAGCTGAACATAGTTGATGCATATCCTCCAGCTTAAGGTGAAGTGGAGCATTGGGAGTTGTTATATATTTGGGAGGTATTTGTTAACCCGTCAGTTGCTTTATCTTCCAAGTTTGGGTATCTTCCCTTCTCCTGGACAAGTAGGATCCCACCGTTAGAATCAAGAAATAAAATTCAATTAATCAACAATCTTTTTAAATTTTGAAGTAAAGCAAGCTACATTGTATTAGGGTCTCTAGACATGATGGTTTGCTTGAAAATAGTAGTAAATTTATTTGCTATTTTTTTTGCTTTTGCCTCAGCATTCAGTTGCCTCAAATTATATTTTCAGGGTAAAAGGAAAGAGGTATTTTAACTGTCCTCCTCAGCATGGTGGTTTGCTCAGGCCAGATAAAGTGAAGGTGTGTATCCACGATCCTATAATATCATGCCATGCACGGCATAAAAAGTTCGCATTTCCTTTATATTGCATGCCTTTTTTTTGGGGGGGGGGGTGTGTGTGGAGGGGGGATTTGTGTTTTGAAACCTGCATCTGGAAATGACATTGGACCTGAGGTCTGTAATGATAAGATCATAATCACTTCTGAGCTTCTTGTTCCAGGATTTTAGCTTCTCATTGCCTAGTTGTTTATGGGCTGCAATAGTGCCTTATCGTTGACATCTTATGGTTGAGATCACCGGGGCATATGATTGAAGACTGCCATGCCGTGTTGGTTTTCTGCAGCTTCTGAGGGATTCCTTTTAACTACTACCGTCCACTACCGTGCCTTGATTCTCTACAGCTTTCAAGGATTTCTTTTTCTCCAATAAACGCAGATGATTTTTGGATTGATATGTGATAGTGATGAGACTGCCATGGCATTAAGTAAATACAATACATGTCGTCTAGATCCAGGTAGTTCACCACCAACTCTTTTCATCGAGCTTAAGATTTCATGTTGATATGCCATACATCCTATAATCCAATCAGTTGGAAAGATGCTTACCTTCCTTCATGGGGGTGTTGCGCCTCCAAACAAAATTTAAAAGGTTCAATTATTTACCTAAATTGTTTGTATTTGGACTTGGAGTTCTTATATAAAGTCTCCGGGGTTAGGGATTTGATGACTAAGCCATCTTTGATCTTATGTAATTCGTCCAGTCTTTCCATATAGTGAAGATTGACGTTGACAACTAAGGGCTTAGCCCAATCATGAGTGATCATTGTAAATCCATGTGTTCGTGTGATTGCTCTTGGTGCTTGTTGATTGCTTTTTGTGCTTGTTATCAGTTACAAATTGACATACAGTCCCTTTTCCACTAATCGTGCTTTGTAACTGTCAACTCAACGAGTGAAAAACGGTGGTGGTGGTGGTTGTGAGATGAGCGACCGAAAGGGGGACTGGAGAGAGGTGTGCGTTTGACGATCGGGTTCAGCCTAAGTTGGTGGTGAGGGCGAGGGAGTAGGGCCACCATCTGGGAGGTTCATTGAGGTTTGGGAGGAGGGCGTGGAAGGGGAACAAGGCAGTCACTTGCTATGGTTGTTCGTGGATCTGCTACATCCGATGGTGGCAGGAACTAGCGGAGGGTCGCGTCGAGGATCGAGGCTTCCCATCTGCGTCGAGGATGTTGGGCAGAGGGGCACTTGGCTCAACAGTGCATGGCTCGTGAATCGGTCTGTAATAAGTGTCTCAAACCAAACCATCTTCAGAGGGATTGTTGTCTTGGTGTTGCGGAGATGGACACCAATGTCACGAAACCGAGGGCTATCAATGATGTGATTATTACAGAAGAAACCCAATGCAACTTGCTATGTGTTGATGATTCTGGAGAACGGTCGTGAGGCGGGTTGTGTGGATGATGTGATCTGGTTGTAGGAGTCGTCTTTGTGCATGCGAGGAATAGAGGAGGAGGAGGTGTCGATGTTCCTCTCCAATGGGGGGGTTAAATTCCTGGGGAGATACATTTGTGTATTGATAAGACCATTCACTATTTCTTGAAGCTCGATCTCCCCCCGGATAAACCATATAGCCAGGAGAAACCATGAACCCGAATAGAAGAGCTTGTCCGCCCATGAATAAATATTTCATAGCAGCCTCATTAAACCGTACATCTCTCTTGGCATATCCAGATAATAAGTAGGAACTAGGGGTCTAAACGAGCTAACCTGAGCGAACCAACCCAGGCTCGGTTCGGTTCGTTTAGCATACTTTCAGGCTCGGGTTCGGTTCGGCTCGATAAAATGAAAACTGTAATCGGGTTCGATTCGGCTCGGGTAAGTTTCGTAAAGGTTCGGTTCGACTCGTTAAATGTTCGTTTAAGAATAGATGTTGTGCAGATGTTTCTGTTCAAAGGGAAAAACCGCAGCCACAGGGGAGGGTTTTGTGGGGTTTCAGGAACAGGGAATAGAGACTTAGGGAGTGGATGCCTGGATGGGTTTGGGAAAATAAGTGAATAGACCTTATGTTAATATAGAATGTATTTTTTCCATATATATACAATATGTATGTATATATACTTTTATGTATGTATGTATGCGTGTATAATCGAACTTTTAACGAACCGAACCTGAGTAAACATATGTTTTTGAGGTTCGGTTCGTTTATTTAATCGAGCCCAAACTCGTGTTCAGGTTCGGTTCGTTTATTTTCGAATCGAATTTGAATCAAACTTTTAGCGAGCCGAATCTGAGCGAATGTCGAACCTGAGAATTTCGGACAACCCTAGTAGGAACATAAACTGAAACATTCTGGAGCTATAAAGATAGTTATTGAATCATTACATGCGGATGTGAAGCGACGGAAACTGCAGCTGCGAGACGAGATACATGAACTTAATCCAAGGTTGTTGGTGGTGATGAAGGGGCTTTCTATGCGATGTCAGGGGCTCAACACTGTTCACGCATTGTTGGACTTGGTGGGAAATGTTGAGGTGTATGGGAGGTGTTGATTGTGCTGTGGGGCCCTCCAAGGGCGATGTCGTCGATATTGGTGTTCAGGGTTGGGTTGGTGGCTTGCGAGAGGGAGATGGCTTGCAGAGGAGGAAGTCAGAGGCAAGGAGATGGCTAGAGCGTGAAATGGAAATGTGGGGGCCAACCTGTTCGTGAGAATTGAATAGGAGCATGTAAAGTCGTCGATATTGGCGTTCAGGGTTGGGTTGTTCTTGCTTCTGTTTGGAGCGGAAGGTGGCTTGCGAGAGGGAGATGGCTTGCAGAGGAGGAAGTCAGAGGCAAGGAGATGACTAGAGCGTGTAATGGAAATGTGGGGGCCAACCTGTTCGTGAGAATTGAATAGGAGCATGTAAGAGAGTCTGCAGAAGATAAAACTGAAGGAATTTTATTGCTATCCGGATTAGAAATAATTAATACGGTTGGCATTCACACGTGGGTTACAGAGTGTCTGGGGTTTAAAATACCCGTGGTTAACCTTTCGAGTGCATCATGAAGATCGTTAGCTAGAACGTAAGGGATTTGACGATTGGGAGAAGAGAAGCACCGTTGGGAATATCTTTGTGTCCTAGTAGGCTGGTATGGGGCCATGTTTGGGACCAAGGGATGTGGAGATCGTAATGGGATCCCCTATTGAGTTCAGTGTAGTCCTGGTTGATGGGAGTGATGGAGACGTGTTGCTGGCCTGGGTTGATGACTGATTTCCAATGTTAGAGGAGATGTTGGTCATAAAACTGTGTCAGTGGTTCTGGAGCTAGCACTCGGTGTCAGAAGTCCGCTCTTGTCGTCGGTTTACGGACCTGATGGTAGTCCTTGTGGTGTCATCGTCAGAGAGTGTGCTCGATTATGGGTGATTTTCCGAAGTTACCATATCTCATTGATAGTGACTTCAATGTCATCTCGTTTGCTTTGAATCCTTCCAATGACAAGGGTAAGCATGGCCTCATATCGGCATAGTTCATGACTTTGATTGAGGAGATGGCACTGGAGGTTGTAGATGCCCCGGATGGATAATTTACTTGGTGAATAACTCATCCAAATCTTGTCCGGATCGATTTTTAGCTTCGATGGAGCTGTTGGAGATGTTTCCTCTAGTGTTGTAGAAGTCAGTATTCGATATGTCGGAGGGTACATTAAATAGAAAATAATCGGTATTCGCGAAATTGTTCGGTTATGTATTGTTTAATTATTTTAAATATAAAAATTATGTCTAACATATATATTCTTATATTATATATATATGGTCATCAAGAATTCAAGATAAAAGTACCAATTAACGGGTTACATATATGGATCTTTAACATTTGTGGTGATTTCGAGATAAGTTGGAGCTTTAAAAAATAAAAAAATCACTTGCTGAATAATCTTTCGAATATTCGGGTGGAGTACTCGGTTTGGATGAATATTGACTGAATAGCTTTTTTTCAGTCACCCTCCGAACTGCATATTCAGTCTGAATATTCATTACATTCGATCAAATATTGCAATAGTGGTTTCGTCTATCCTTAGCTCAGGTTTTGTTGAGGTATCGATCAGATCATTCACCTATTTGTTGGGATTCTAGGGTGACGAGAGCTTTAGGAATTTGGGTTCTGACTTCTAGACATTGCATCACATGGAGAGGTCGGCGGTGTAAAAAATAGCTCAAATAATGGTTGGCTGAGAGTGGTGTTGAGGAAGTACAAGGCAAAGGCATGTCAGAAGCGACAAGAGTGGTGCACCAAGGCGAAGATGGAGATTGTCCATTTAGATGGGTTCGAGGATGAACATGAGCTTATCTTGGAGGAGCGAGAGGCTAGAGTTGAGCATCATAAGATCACATCTGATGAGGATAAGAAAAGGAAGGTGGAGTGGCGTCAAAGACCAAGGCACAGATAAGTGAAGAAGGGAGATGCGAACACGAAGTACTTCCATGTTGTGTGTGGATAAGGAACGGGTCTAGGGAGATCGAGCGGTGGGTGAGGTGAAGGTGGAGCATTTTGGGGAGACCGGTTGGAGGACTCAAGCATCGAGAGCCAGATGGCTTTGTGGGGGGGGGGGGGGGTGGAGCGTGTCGATTCTAGCGTCGGAGCAAGCAGAGGTGCTCATCTCCAAATTTTACGAGGATGCGTGTAGGGTGGTTTTTGATCTTAATGAAAGGGAGAAGTGATGCGTCTCCTATCTGGTTGTGTAAGCATCCCATTTACTTGAGTGCCTTCTAACTTTCTTTTTTCTCACCGACTGACCTGGCCTCGATGATCTTTTTCGTCGAGGGGGCTTTTTCCAGTAATGAGGTCTAGATTCCCAAGAGTGGTTCAGCTACAGAAGAGAAATCTCTAAACATTTCCAGAAGCAGGAGATCCACTTTCTAGTCGCATTGGGGGTAGTGAAGTGTGTTTTTCGAACTATTAGTAGGAATTTCCTAGTTATAAGTCAACTTAGGCAAGCAAATAGGAGTAAGTAAGAAGAACTACTTATTCTTCTTCCAAGGGAATCAAAAACAAGATTACAGATTATCTATAGTAGATAGTAGTCTCTTGAAAATTGAAATGGAAAGTCCACATTCTTCACATTCTTTTCTTATTTTGGCATTGAAAATCGAAGAGGAGAGAGCAACCAATCGATCCCTTGACTTTGTTTGTGGTCTTGTTCCTGGTCACCTTCCAGCTCTTGAAATGAGTTCGATCTTCCCCATCTCAACCCGACTCCCCACTTCCCTTTTTCCCCTTCCTCATGTGCCTCAACTAGCAATCAAGCCACGGTTATCTCACAACCACGGAGGAGCTTGAGTGTGCCATTCAGGACCCTCTGGCATTCTTGGCGGGACGGAAGGGCTCTTTGCGAGGGATCCCCAGCTCATGCTCGTCTACTTTGCACAAGGGAAAGACTCCTTCTAGAGAGGGCTATGATGAGCCACTAGCTCAAAGGGGGCTCTAGTAATTCGGATAGGAATAGAGGAAGGGGTTGGTTGAGGAGCCAAAAAAATGAGTTTGTGTTTTGTGAAGGGTTTTATACTTTTTTACGACAAACTGGACAAACTGATTCCAATGATACGGTGAAAAACATAGAAAGATTACATCAGTCATGATGTAATCGTATATTACAGATTACATGGGTTATCATGTGTTTTTAAACATTGACGAGGGTTTGATTTTAAACAATCCCTTAGTTATAGATAACTGTACTGTGTGCAAGTGCCAATACAGCAAATATCACTTGAAGGGGGAGGTTTCGCGGTGGTGTTTAATGAACATTTTCTGCTGATTGGGTTCTTTCATCATACACTGATCACATCATATAATAATTTTTATCTTAATCCTAGTGAAAATTATTAGTATTTGTGCCGGTTTTGCTATCAACTTTTTTTGTCGCATTTAACAAATAACTATTCTGCATAGCAGGCCATGTCAGTTGCTGTTTTATGCTTGTCTAATTGTTAGTCCGTTGGATTCTGCTGAATTAGGTTGGTGACTACCCAGAGAGGGACCCCTTCGAAGATGATGAGATTTAGACGATCTATTTGGAGTACAATATTGCGAATCCCACTTGCCATATGTAAGCATTTTGTTGCATGGATGTGGCAACTTAACTATGACATTGATTCAGTTCTGCTTGATCTATTTTATTCGAAGTCATGTATTTGTTATATCTCTAGCTGAAAAACAGCGAGAACGACATTCCATGCATGTTTTAACTAATCTAGCATTGGCAATGAGGCTCAATTTGAAGTCTGTCAATAAATGGAAGAGTAGAGGGTTGCATATCCTAAACGCAGCGCATTTGGGTGACCAGTGAATTTGAAACGTTTTGGATTCCTTTTGTGGTCAACTCAATGGTTCGAAGTAAGTCCTCTTGAGCGCCATCTTCTTGCTGGTAACCAACATACTCAAACTATCAAAATTCTTTCTTGTAATCTTAAGGGCAAATATGGGTACATTTCTGCATTAGTTCATGGATAGTTTTTCGTGTTTGTATGTGTACTTGAAAATGGATTTTATTAGCTGCAGTTATCTGCTTGTAAATAGATGATTGGATACAGAGTTTCTAATAAATGGTTCTGTTTTCCTATTTTGTTTTTCGATGTCCAACTGCATTCATGTCATTTCTGTTGAAACCGCATTCTTATTGCCGATGGTATCGGAGTTACAATTTCACAGTGCTGTTTGAAGTTTGATAGTCTCTCATCCTCGTGATTTCCATTTATACGCCGGTGGCTTCAACAACCAGTGGTAAAGCTGCTGAGGGACGATCATGCTTGTCATATTAGCCAAAATCTACCTCTACTTCCAGTAGCTCCTTGCAATCTTTCAATTTGGAGAGAAAAGGAGAAGATAGATAATTACGACTCATGCTAGAGAAATAACAGATGACATGTAGCCTACCCTACTTAATGTGGGAAAAGAGCTTTGTTGTTGTTCTTGCGTGTTTGAGAAATAGCAGATGCCTTGGTGTAATGATGAGAACCAGCATAAATGGTAATGGACCACATGCCTTGTAGCTAGATCATTCAAACACTATTGTAAGTTAGTGCAAAATAAGAATCTGTCACTTTTGTTATATGCCTGGACGAGAAGTCCCAACTCTGTAAGGTCGTCTTGTTGCTTCGCAGACTCATTTTTGCATCTCCACGGTACCATTTAATGATTTCCGAGCTGCTTCTATATCAGGACTTGTCTTAATAAACAAGAATACTGATTCTACTACAGAGATTCTTTTTATATTGATATCGGAATAATATTTATCACTACAACTGATGGCTTTTTCGAAAATTCAAAAGAATAAATAAGGATGCAATTGTTACAAATTTACCCAATTGGTACAACTGGGAACAGTATTTGTTTTGATCATTCGTGACGCCAAAGCTTTTTTCATGGCTGTGAGAATATAATCCATCTCATCAGATGCCTTTTTTTTTACAGTCACCTGGGAGTCTTTTCAGTGGCACTTATATTTCTTAATATAATAGTTGACATGTGCCTGATGATGGGTTCTGTAATCAGATTTCTCATTGCAACCATGCGACGCTAACAATTACTCCAAAATATTGATTTTATTTGGATACCGAAGCTCCAATGAGTCGATATAAGCTCATGAAAATGCTTGCTTCTTGCAATCTAAAACTTTTGCTCAATCTGTCGTCCATAAAAAAGCAAGAAATGAACTTTGTCGCTTCTCACTTAGCCATTAACCAAGATAGATCTCCTTGCAGCAGGGAATTTGGGCTTTTACAAGAAGAAATACAATACACACACAGCATCATCTTAAAAACATTGGGATACTAATGATCATATGTCACGCTTTCGAAGTTTTGACATACCATATGTAGTAACTGATCAACTTCGATATAGACATGTCTCAAAAGATATGTAAAGCATATAACCGAGGCTGATCGAGAAAGTGGAGCGAAATTTGCACTTCAAGCCAATCTCCCTTAAAGAGGGAAAATGTTGACTCCGCAGTTTTTCCCATCAACCATAGACCTCTTTTCAAGAACCAATACGAGTTATAAAATGGAAGAAACCTTCGCAAAACCATGCATCTCGATTTTGAATTCAATCATAGCACACGGACAAGAGCAATTTCAAGTTTCTAAGGTCTTCAGATCAGCAAAGCATTTTTGCGCCAATGGCTTTACTAGATAAAAGGTTACATACAAAGAAGTCAGCCAGTACATCGGTTTATTTTAAAAATAACGATCATAAAAGCATTTCTTGAACGTACATGAGACAAATGATAATGGATAATTATACTCTCATTTGTGGACAAAGAATCGGAAAAACTAATTTACTTGGGCAAAAATTACACTGCCACAATTGTGTATGTTGGTGGCAGGTATCTGTGTTGCTATTGTCCGTACCTTATGTACAATTTGCACGTATATACACGGGCTTTTCCTTTATTATATTAACTTACAGGCAAACTAGGGTTATTTGCCAAACAATATTCAGCTAGGTAAAACTACTGCCAGAGCAATATTTAATCTGGATTCATCTCCTATATATAAGAAGTATGATGGTCTCGCGGCAATTTGACTGGTCCAACACCTGCATGTGGGTTGCCTGCCGCTGATAGCCTGCGTCGTCTAGATTCTGGCCCGATCCCGAAAAATAAAAATTGAGGCCTACTTCTCGCATCAAGAATCAGAATGATTAATTAGGCTCAGCTCCCATTTGCCCTCACCATCAATCAGGCGCAGTTCCATGGAATGGAAAGGTATCAATGCGGGTCGCTTTAAAAAAAAGAATC
Organism: Ottelia alismoides; assembly: GCA_037367405.1. Lineage (NCBI taxonomy): Eukaryota > Viridiplantae > Streptophyta > Magnoliopsida > Alismatales > Hydrocharitaceae > Ottelia > Ottelia alismoides. The sequence goes on along the minus strand of JAZKJV010005595.1, from coordinate 105,686 downwards.
AGTGAACAGATTAGATACATATATACATACAAACAGCATGCATACACAAGGCACAGGATTCCCAAGTAAACATACATACCTGAGATGATGTGATAACAGTTATGCCCATGTTGGTTGCTATTTGGTACAGCTGCTCTTCAACATCTACACTTGTAGCACTGTGAAGCATAAATTATATATGTTCAGCAAAAGAGAAGGCGTTAACCATACTGGAGAAAGGACAATTGTTGATTCTGCTGACATACTTGGTGCATTCGTCAAGAATGCCAAATTTTGGTTGATGGAAGAAAAGTCTAGCCTGGAAAATATTGTTCAGTTGTGAGGTTCCATTTTACAGAAAAAAGAACTGTCATGGAGCATTTTAACTTGCGACAGTAGAATCTAAACATTCTGCTCACCATTCCAAGCCTTTGTTGTTCTCCTAGGGATAAGATGCTCTCCCAATTCAGTTTGGCATCAAAGGAATCTTTATCCCTCTCAAGAAGATAAACCAATCTAACATCCTCGAGGATGGTCCGAAGCCGAGCATCCAGTGACAGGGCAGGAATGTGTTTACTACCTGAAATAGATCGCTAAATTTTGTAATTGATTAAGCACAATTTTGGATTTTGTTGAAATAATATATATAGTCCATTACTAATATGGATATAATCCAGCCTCCTAAATATGCATTAAGGGAAATTAGAGTGTCACGAAAAATAATAGCATAGTTTTGTCGTTTAAGAATCCAGACCTTATTCGTTTGAAATTGGAAAAGGTAAATGATATTTGTAAAAGTTGTGAATACCTACCTTTTTAAAGGTATCTAATTGCCCGAACAAACAATCATCAAGAGTGTCATATTAAAGAAGTTAAACAAATGATCAACCATACCAGTACCTTTAAGCATTCTTAACTCTGCTTCCTCTTGAGACAGCGGATAGATTATTTGATCCCTTAAAGTTCCCAGGCTGGTATAAGGTCGTTGAGGAACATAGAACACTCCACAATCTGCTCCTGTTGCTACTTCATTGCAATTATTGTGAGGCTTAACAACTTTTCCACTTGCAATAGGCCAAAGGCCTCGAAGAATTCTGAAGATGGAACTTTTTCCACTCCCATTGGGTCCTATTGAGTATTAATCGTGAAGAAGAAGGTTATAACGTAGATCACTACTCTACTATATGAAAACAAGTTGATGTCGCATACCTGTAACAAGCAAGCTCTTCCCTCGTTCAATATCACAAGTCAGTTGTTTAGCCAGAAGCTTCTGAGAAGGGCTTATGACATCAACCTTTATGAAGGAAATTGCATCCTCAGTGACAAATCCATTTCCATGTGAGGATGCAGACAATGATTTTAAAGGGGGATCTGTTATCACCAATTGCCATGGAAAAAGGTTAGCATGATCAGACTCGCACACAGAAAACTGCAAAGAAACAATTGCTCTAAGAAAAGAAAAAATTACATTTATTATTATTAAGGATAATTAATTAGACTATAGCAAATATTGAGAGGAAATGAAGTTAAAGATTATATATATGCATATGATGCAAAAGAGAGGTTATATCAGCTATACCAAAGAGAGGAAGAAATGGACGTTTTGAAAATTTAAAAATAAAGCACCACACGTTACAGGAAATGAACTGTCTAAATTAGACAAATTTACCATTTTGAGCAGCATCAAGAAGCTCTTCCAATTCGAACACTCTATTAATACCTCCAGAAAGTTCAAGAAATTTCCTATGCAACTCGAGAATATCACCAAATGCCAGGAAGCTTTGAGACACAACTGAAGCTAAGAAACGCAATGCATGTGCAAGCTCCCCTGAAAATCACATGAAACCATTAACAAATAAAAGATCTGATGTTACCAATCTACAATTAATGGTCATTGTTTCACCTTGTGTAGAGATAAGAGCACGATCTCCTTCATGCTCCATTGCATACAAGAAACTCAGCCCCCAAGTGACATTATGAGGAAGCTGCTTTGTGACAAAATCGTCCAGTGCACCAAAAATCCATTTCTTTTTAAGAAGCTTTTTGGAGTGGTTTAGCAACTCAAGGAATCTTGCATCAACCACCTATTCAATAACAAGAATGCATTCATAATTATATAACATTAAAAAGTGCCACGTGGAACATCAGACAAAACTGAATAAAATGATAATAAAACAATGAAAGCACCACTAATAGCGGTGGCCTTGCACAGAAAAGTGGTTTTACTCTGCAATTAATAAAATAATATTTATTATTTGAAGTGAACAGATTGCAATGATCTAAATTGCTTCAGCTCCAAATATTCAAGTAAAGCTAGGTAAAAAAACTGTGCATCAGGCAACTTTACAAACCAATTTCAATTATTACCACAATTTAAAAAACCATGTCCATGCCTTTTTACACCATAACACTCTCAACGCATGCATATGCGCACACTAATATGGCCATGCACGTCTACACAGATTGCCACCATACACCCACACACTAGGGATGAAAATGAATCGGATACGGATTGAATATGACTTTCTATATCCATATTCGCTTCGTATATATCGAATACGAATATAATAAGGATATAAAATCGAATATGAATTTAAGTAATCATAACCTTAAATAATCGAATACAAGTTCGAATCAAATATTCATCGAATACAAATATGGATCAAATAAACACAGGATACAAATAGGATAGAATTAAGATTTGATACAAGTATGACAAAATGAAGATAAATTATGAATTTTGATCGAATTATTATCAAGTACAAACTGATTTTTAAAAAAGACCATATTAATATATATACTTTGACAAAAAATGTTTAGCCAATTAAATATAGAATTGCAAAGGGTCCACTCTACGGATATAGTCGCCATTGGGCTGAAATTTACATGAGGCGGGTACTGTTAAGATTCTTACGAAGTTAAGGAAAAGAAGCATAATGGTCATCCAAGGCCAAGGAGATGGGTGGATTTGGATAAAGGGAAAATTTAGGTTGTTAACTGTTTGCTAAACATAATAAATTATATTATAATATGTACGTTTTGTATATGGATATTCGAATACAAATCCAAATATTGATGTTAAAATATCCATGTCCGTATTCGGATTTTTTTTACAACTGATATCCATACTCAAAACCCACTTCAATAGTTTGGTGGTAGTGTAGTGTGCCTACCATCCAAACATGCTTTAATCCCCCTCCCCACCCGCGGGGTTGCGTTAGGTAGCCGACAACCAGTGTAAAAATTAGTCGGATCTTTCAATATAGATTTGAGGAAGAATCCATGTAGCTGATCCCACTTAAAGTAGGAGAGGGCTCTGCCACTTTTTTTTGATATCCATATTCGATTACATATATTCATTCAATAATTTTTCGAATATGGTAGCCAGATATCCAGATATATTCATATCTGCTTCTGTCCCTACCACACTCGATCAAACATGCATAAGTAATATGTTGAATGATTTGAAAAAACATCACTTTATTGCTCCATGTATGAGAGTCATATCACGTAAATCGTTCCATTAGTCTCTTGTGAAGACAATGTTATTAGCAAGTCCCGAAAATCAGGCACTAAAACAATTCAATTGTACTTAGGACTCTTTATGGTATAGACCCAAATGTTGAGACCCTTAAGGCAGTTGTTCTAAAAAATATGCAGAAAGACCACAAACAAAAACTTGTTTGAAAGTTCTTTTCAAAAAAAAAAGAGAGGAAAGGGGGTGGGCACATCCTACTTGTAGAGAAGATGTCAGAAGAATCTTACAGCTTTTTCCCGAGATCCACCCCCAAAAAAAGCAATTGATTCTGCATGTGTACGAAGCCTCGAGTGAACAGACCTAAAAAAGGTATGGTGGGAAAAGATGATGTAAAGGACTAGCAGAAAAGGAATAGACAGTAATAACAAAATTCCCTTCTAGAAATTTTCTTTTGAGAAAATTCCTTTATAGAAGTGTCAATCGAAATGCATGTTCATTACCTAAAGGTTCCTTCAAGTTGTTGTTCTCTACTCGCCAATGCACCAAAATCTGGAGTAACACTCCTTAAAAATCCCAGTCCCAGCAACATGTATGCATACAATATAGCGACTCCTCTTTGTCCAGCTAATAGCTTCATTCTCCATGTAAACCTGCATTTAAGTATAGCAGAAATGAAGAAGAGAAAATGAAATTTGAAAGATTGTAAAAAAAATGATATGAATAAAAAAATAAAAAAAACGGATTCACGAGCGTACCAAAGAATGTCCACTGTTGGTTTTACAAGGCCAGTCACCAGTCCTGACAAGTCGGAGGTCAGTTTCTCAACATCGGTTGCTATTCTCTGATCAGCATCAATGTTTCTTTCTGACATTTGGAATACCTGCATATGTTTCATTCAGAAAAATATCTACATCAATCTATCAGGCCTTCTAAGAACAATCTTTAGCAGCCAGCTTGTGAAACCATATTTTGATTACAGTAATCCAATAGTAAAATACCAACTTGGCAAGGGTGGATCCTTGCAAAAGGTAAAGGCGGACAAGATGAAATAATTTTTCTTAAAATTGAAATGCTTTATGAAAGGGGATCACCAATTCTATATTTTTTTTTAATTTTGAAAGGAATTCACCAAATTAAAAAACATATGATGAACATTTATTGTCGAGATCAAGCACAAAGAATTTGGCATCGCTCCGCATGTGTCATTTGGACACCCCACCTAAGTTGTTCGCTCTCATTTGAGAATAAGGGTACAATGAACCAACACTGAGCCAACCTACCCAGATCCGGTCAGCTTCATCTAGAATATTTAAGGATTCAGGTTCGTTTCGGTTTGATAAAATGAAAATGTTGTTCAGATTCGGTTTGGCTCAATCATGTTTCAATGAAGGATCGATTTGGTCCGTTAAAGGTTCGATTTAAGAATAAACCTTAAATAGTCATTATACACAATTTTTGCATCTATTTCATGAAGGTTCGATTCAGTTCGTTAAAGAATTGATTTAAGAATAAACTTTAAATATACTAAACCATATACACATTTTGGCATTCATTAAGGTTTGTTTGAGAACAAACCTTCAAGAATGTATACTCTTTTTTTGCTTCAATCAAGCTAAGTTAAGGTTTGTATAAATGATTTGATTCATTTAATATTTAAGTTGAAGCTATTAGATTATCTTCTCTTTTTTAATGCAAAAGAGGGGGAAACACTCCGAAGGTGGCTTCCCCCTATATATTAGGGATATTTACACCCATAACCCTGAATAATTTCGTAATTACCCCAGGAACCCTCGATAATCATGAATTACACCCAAGATCTTGAATAACCGCTCCGTTTTACATCCATAACCTTCCGTTAGTTTAGTTCATTAACTCAACTAGATGGCTGAGTTAATCCAACCAATCCATGATCTAACGGCTGAGATTTAATCAAAAAAAGAAAGGAAGGAGAGGAGGGAGTGGGTTCGATCCTGGAGCAGGCCACGGGCAGCAACGGGCAAGGCCTTAAATGTTGGTTTCGGTCACCATTTCGGTATCGACCAAAACAGAATTTCGATGGAAATTCGGTGGAATTTCGACCGAAATTTCGGTCATTTTTTGTACTAGGACTCCCATATTTCGGTCATTTCGGTCGAATTTCGATTTTGACTAGATATCGATATTCGACAGAAATTCGATCGAATTTCGCTGAAATTTGAGGCCATGGCAACGGGGTTAGGAAGGCGGAGGAGCGACAAGGGGGAGCTCCGACCTGGGGCTTGCATGGTGGAGCACTGAAGCAGAAGGCTGCCAGCATCGGGGGTAGACGGGCCTAGGGCTTCCCCCCCCCCCCCCCCCCGGGGGGGGTGTTGGTGAGGCTGGAGCTTCCCGGCAAGCGGCTGGGACTTGACGGGGGAGGGGGGGCTAGAGCTTTCGTGGACGCTCAGCACCTCTGCCAAGAGGGGTGCATCCTCTAGACTTGGTCGGCCCTCCTCGGCCAAGAGAGGAGACCATAGCAGAAGAGGGTGGAGTGACCGTAGAATGTATGATAATCTGGCTATAGGCCTCCTCCATGAGAGGTATAATGGCCCCAGTAAGAAGCTGTGTGTGCACTGCATCAAGGCCGGCCATGAAAATCCCAACCATTGTGGAGTTCCTATAAGACGTCTGTTGCTTTAGAAAAGTCGTAATGGTCATATAGCTATGAAGCTTCTCGAACATGCCTCGGAGTGAAGAGTAGTACACGTGCAGAGGACGGTCATTCTGCTTGGCATTGTAGATATCAAACTGTAGCTGAAGAATCTTGGCCTCATTCTTCGCTTGAGCATAAGTGGAAGCCCAAGTGTCTTACATCGTCTTTACAGTGGGTTGGTTCAGGATATCATTGGCTATCTCTGTAGTGAGGGTCCCACATAGCCAAACATGTGCATACACGTCATCTTGCTTCCAAGAAGCATTCGCCCCAGTCTTATCCGTTGGCTCTGGAACTGTCAGGATGTGCTCCTTATTGTTGCACTGCATAAGGGTAAGGAACTGCATGGACCATAACTTATAGTTGCTCCCATCCATTTTAGCAATGGGAGACGTGCCCTTGAAGACTCCGGACGAGAAAATGTCACCCTTGTTCTTCGACATGAAGAAAAAGCGGCCAAAGACAGAACTCAACTGGGGAGTAGGCCGGTATGAAGAAGTCTACATGAACATACAGAGGGTTGGTTGTATGTGTAGACCCATACAACCATCCTCATCAATCGATGTACTTGCTAGGGCTGGAAAAACACGATTTATGTGGTTGAAATCATGTTATCTGGTCAAAATCAGACCACAGATCAACCTTAGAGGTGAACGGAGGCGCGTTGGAGGTCCGTCGACGAACGAGGAGGGCAGGGGACGCTACTGGCGCTTGCCTGGATGGTCTGAGAAGGCTAGGCTGCACCTGGAGTACAGGAGGGTTGTGGGGGGGGGGCTGGTCTGCCGCTGGGAGCCCGCAAGGGACTGGGCTGCAGCCTTGGCGGCCACCTGGATGACCAGAGAGGCCTTGGCTGCCTCCTGGAGGGCCGAAGAAGCCTGGACTGTGGCCTAGGCAGCCGTCTTGAGGGCCAAAGACAGCTGCCGAAGGAAGGGGAGGGCGACGGCGACCCAAAGAGCTTGCGCAGCAGCAGTGGCGACTCGGGAGGGGGGGTTAGGCTGAGATACAAGAACTCCGATCTAGGACCGTCGTTCTGATACCATGTTGAGGAAAATGAATAACTTGATTTATGAGAGCCCCTAGAGTTCTCTTATATAGGAGAGGAATCTATTGATCAAATTACAAGAAAAGGATAAAAGAAATAGAAAATAAGAAAAAATAATAATAATAACATATATCTCAACACATCATATTAGTATCATACTATCTCATTTATTGAGTTAAAGAATATTAGATGTCTTTATTTTAAAAAAAATGAGTTTTAAGTAATTTCCTCAATTTCCGGCCATTTTGTCGAAATTCCATCGAAATTCTATCTAATTTCTCTTTCCAAGTTTACTGAAATGAAATCGAAATCTGACATTTAAGGCCTTGTGATTAACAAGAGCCATATCCCTATGGTGATAGCAAAGTGGAAAAAACGTAGGACATTAGAAGAAAGAGGGTGCAAGATGCAACAAATGAATGTTATTTTTTGTTCTCCATATGATTTTGCCCCCTTTTTTATTTGTTTTTATGGGGTTTCCCCATATTTATTTGAAACAAAAAGTGGGAGAAAAAATGAAAAGAAATGGCAGTACTTGAAAGATAACTATGGGAGGTATACCACGATGTTTGCTGGTTTTAACGCCCCCAGCCGGTCTCAAGGGTTAAGAATACCCTTTGTCTTGAGTATGCACAACATCAGTATTTAGAAAACCACGATGGTGCATAAAGCTTGGTTCAAGGGATTTGGAAGCGGCGAAGCCAATCATGTGAAACTCGGGTGGGTGAGTGATACAGTTAGACCTAGCCAAAATGCAAGTCGGGTCGGCCCATTGGTTGTGTCGAACGGGTTGAGGTTCAAAAACCTCTGTCCTAAGCCCGCCATGGCCTGGCCCATGACCCATTTCATTCCTTTTCAATTGAATTTTTTAATGGTATTTAATATATATATAAATGATTTTATTAATACTAATATACTTTATATAAATAATTGAAGTAGTTTACATGTTACTTTACATGTAAACTATTGAATTTTATTTAAAACTAATGTCACATATGAAAACTTGAAGTGCATCATATTAATACATGTATTATTCACCTTATATCTATATGTTTTTTTATTTTTGCAGGTCGGACCGACCCATGCCTAAATCTCCTAACCCAAGGCTGGCTCATGAGCGGGCTGGGCCAGCGGGGCCCCAGCCCATTGGCCATGTCTAGATATCGTTAAGATAATGCACATAGTGAATAATGATATCAGAATGATGAACGAGAAAGTTGATCCAAGTGATAATGTTGATGAGAAGGATTGAATCGATTATGAAAGCAATATCTCTGATCGCTTTGGGAGAGTGATATTGTAATATCCGGATTAGAATAAGCCAAATCCGACCCGATTAAGGGTCTGCATATCATTTAATATTCAATTAATATTGAATAAACCAAGCGCGATCCATAGATCGCAAATCGAACATTCATAAGCAATCGACCAAAAGTCGATCGCATCGTAATGCATGCCATCGACAAAGCCGCAATGCAAAATCCAAACTGCAAGAAAAACTGAGACCACGATAAAATCTGATTCGACAAAATAAGAACAAGGAAATCGATCGTTCGTCGATCGGGGGTCGTTTGATTATTTAAATCGCAAAAATATTAATCGTGAATCAAAATTTTATCCTGATAATCTACGTATTCATCTCAGATCAGAAGGATATGAATATTATACGCATTTTCCTCGTCAATCCGAGATAGTCAAAATGAGATATTGATCATCTGAATCAGAGACTCGAAGTATAAATACTGATGACTTTGATGCTCCATATAAGAGGTAGACAAAGGTTATATATATATATATATATATATATATATATATATATATTTAGTTGCAATTTCAGCAGCCCAGCACTTGTCTTTCCTCTCTTCCCAATTTGACACACCTTCTCTCCCTCTCCTCTACTTGGCAACCTACGAGCCTACCCATTTCCCTTATTTATATCAAACGCACCCCCTTCGCATCTCCCCTAAATTCCAAGTGCTTTCCACTGAAAAGCCCCTTTCCTCCACATCTCCCCTAAATTCCAAGTGCTTTCCACTGAAAAGCCCCTTCCTCCACATTTGCAGCAAACAGTTGTTGAAGCTGCTCCAAGAAGCCCTTGTTGCTGCTCTTGGGGCCTTCTGCTGCTCTGCAACATCCGTCAGGAGCCCCCTTGCAACTGTTGCACTTCCTGAATCACCCAAGCTGCTGTCCAAGCATCTGGGAGGACAGTTGTCCTCTCCTAGGCTGCTTCAAGCAACCGCTTTATTGTTGCTTCTATTGAAAGCAGTTGCTGATGCCTTCATTCCAGCAGCCCAAAAGACTGCTGCTACATCTGAATCTCTTGAAGCTACTGCTCCTCACTGTTTTTAGCCATTGCATGCAATTGAATCTCCAAAATTGGAGATCTAAAGGTACATCCAAGTCCCTCTCTTGCTGCCATCTATGAAAATTTAGCATAAAATTTAATTCCAGTCTCATTTTAGAAGATAAAGACAAGAATTTGGGGGATTTTCTTTGGCTGATATTGGGATATTGTATCGGTATGATTTTTTATAAGTGAACCTGCAATAGAGGAAAGCTAATCACTTTGACTATGATATCTAGCACATTATATATTCCAACTTCTCCTGGTTTGGAGAAAAGAGAAATTTTCCCTCATTTTCAGTGATCTAACGCAATAAAAAACGAATATAATACTGTGAGTGTTGCGTAAACAGGTAACCCGAATCCCGGGGAGTTGCAGTTTTGTATCATAGTTGTGATACCCTGCTACACACAATCACAGTATTACGATTCTGATCACATTAAGTTTCCGAGAAATGGATCTGAATCGTAATACTGTGAATGGGAAATATGGCTTTAAAATAAATAATCCCAGATGTCATCAATTGCAATTAATTTGCATATGGTATCCCAAGAAGAGAAAAGCACAGTTAAAAATGTCAACGAAAATCAACTATTATGACTAATGATAATGATTCTCATGCAGAACCATGACGTCTAGAGTTGGTCAGGAGATGACAAATCGCTTGAAGCGTATCCTGACAGCACTCACCGATCTCCAGCAACAGCAAACTGTTATGGGAGGTCAGCAGGAACAGATATTAGCCCAGCAGACGGAGATAACAGACAAGCAGACTGACATAAAGAAAATGTTTGAGGAGCTATCTGATTGCACCTACCATCCATCTCAGGATGGAACACGACTGGACAAACCCCAGTCTATTAAGGTACAACAGCCTCAGTTTGATGATCCGCATGAGGAGATACCAACACTTGGAGCAGAGGATGGAGATCATGACAGGAATTAGGCACCTGTACCTTTTGTCGATGAGTTTCCACCCGACCACTCTGTCATTCGCAGGCATCAGTCGATTTTCACTTCTTATCAGTGAGCCAATGTGCCCATGTTCGAGTGCATCGGGACATCAGATGAGGCCGAGCAATGGCTGAAAAGAGTGATGAAGGTACTTCGGATGATTCCGCACCACGAGACGCGTGGTTATCATTTACGGAGTATTCATTGACAACATTTGTCGAGAGTAGTGGGAGGCGACCGTTTCAGAGATGGGTCGCGAGCCCACATGGGACAATTTCGAGACAAGTTTTAGATCACACTTCTTTTCTGGTAAGTGGAAGGAGTCCAAGCTTCGATTATTCACAAAGCTTCGATAGGGGAGGATGACGAGACAATACTTTGTACGTTACACCGAGCTGTCGCGACATACACCGACAGTTGTTGCTCTTCCAGATAAGAATATGGAGAAGTTCAACAGAGGGATGACGGTCGCCCGAGTGCTTTTCACTCGACGAGAAGAAGATATTCGAAAGTTTTGTGGTGCATGCAAAATCCCCATTGAGCATCTTTCGAAAGTTCTCAATTGATCATATAATGCTACATCTCTTCCGAGACGGGGGCCCTTTATCATAACTTCTACTCGTTGCATACCCTGATCCACTACAGTAAGAATAGTGTTTATTGTTGCAGCTTGAGCGGCAAAGGGTGTCTCCCTTCTTGTGCCTTTGAATACAGAAGTACCGACGGAGGACCAAGTAACCACCCGACCCCGTACATTTGTAACAATGACAATGGTCTTACTGAAACTCGCTTGAACATGAAATGGATATCTCCGTAGATTTCTGACTCATATTGACTCTAATAGTTTCCCCCGATTCAATCAACATTGCAAACAAAAAGAGGTGCAGGAGAAGCTGGACATACTATGTCTCACTTCCATCTCCGATGCTACTGATGCGACGGAGAAGTTTGAGGATATCATAGAGAGACGTTTTGGGAGTTCGTCTGAAGTGGTACACACACCACAACGATCATTCGGATCAATACGACGACCGTTCCAACAGCAGAGATCGACATGCGATTTCATCCTTCAGGTTCAGCATTCTCTAGCAGTGCTCTCATCTCCAATGACTACCTTAGAAGGAGCACTTGCTGGATGTGGCACCAATTCATCTCAACCATCTGGGTCGCAGAGAGGCAGAGAGACCCCCAACAGGACCAACTCGAAGTGCAGACACGACCACTCCATCTACCCAGTTAGTTCGATGTTACTTGTGCAACCAGTGGGGAAACTACCGATCCTAGTTCCCTCAGGCCTCTAGTGTGCCTCGACATCATCCACAGCGTTCTCAACCACATGCACAACATACTAGGAGTTTCCGGAGTAAGAACTCCAACTTCAGGTGGTCGTCAAGACAGACACAGAGTGTGGCCGGTTCGAGTACCGTACCAACTAGACAGGGCCAGTTACATGCAGTGACAGAGGAGCATGCACAATTAGCGACTACTGTGGTGGAAGGTATGGTCTCAGTCTTGAGCTGGCATTTCCATGTTTTGTTTGATTCTGAAGCTACTCATTCCTTCATTGCCTCGAGAAAACTTCATTGGGTAGAGTTATAGAGGCCCTACATCCTCCCTACTACATCGATGGGCTAGATGGTCAATTGTTCATCATTTCACTGATAGTAAGAGACTTACTAGTACTGATTGGCAGTCACGAGATGACAGCATGTTTGCTCCTACAGCTTGATGAGTTTGATTTGATTTTAGGCATGGATTGGTTGTCAGCTCATCATGCCTTATTTGATTGCTTTAGGAAAATAGTTGCCTTCAAGATTCTAGACTTAACTGAGTTTACATTTGAGGGTACGTTACATGACTCCAAAATAGAGTGCATCTCAATGTTGAGGGCTCAGAGACTTGTTGATCATGGATGTAATTCATATTTAGCATTTGTTCGAGAGACATTCGACCATGAGCTGATAACCCAGGACATCAGAGTAGTGTACGACTACCCCGACGTATTTCCTAATGATTTACCAAGGTTACCTCCTGAGAAAGAGATTGAGTTCGAGATCACATTACTACCAGATACACAACCGATCTCGATGGCTCCTTACCGCAGGGCACCAGTTAAGCTGAGAGAGTTGAAGGTATAATTTTGCAGGAGTTACTTGACTTGGGTTTCGTAAGGTCGAGCACTTCACCTTGGGGTACTCTAGTCCTTTTATTAGGAAGAAGGATGGATCGATGAGATTGTGCATTGATTACAGGCAACTGAATAAGAGAACGGTGAAAAACCATTATCCTCTGCCACACATCAATGACTTATTTGATCAGCTACATAGATCTTCGGTATTTTCGAAGATCGACCTTCGACCTAGCTGCCATCAACTGAGGATTCGAGAGTCAGCTATTCCGAAGACAACTTCCAGGACTCGATACGGGCACTACGAGATTGTTGTGATGCGGTTTGGGCTCACAAATGCCCCTGCAGCATTCATGGAAATGATGAACAAGATCTTCCGTCCATATTTGGACAAATTTGCGGTATTTTATTAAAGTAAGCCGGGTGGAGTCCCAGAAATTGGGACCCACCACTAAAGTATATTTACATAAATTAAAAAAAACATTTTACATCATTCACGACGTATACAATGCAAGTTTGTGGTGTTATTCTTGATGATGTGTTGATTTGTTTTCGGAATGAATGGGATAACGCGAATGATCTGAAGATAGTCCTGGACACATTGCGAGTACAGTGTAAACGAATACCCAGATCCGCGGGCGTCTCAACTATCAACCTCGTGACCTCTCATACTTATAAGGCATATCCTGGATCGCATCTGTAGAGATACTAATGGATACTTCTCCAACTCTCATGAGAATGGGGAAGCCAGACACAATATTGTTGCTCGTCTAAGAGCTTGTTGTTATAGATTATAACTATAGAAGTGATTGACCGAAGACACTAAATGTACTTTACTTGATCACAGAAGAATAAGGCCTAAAAACTCTCCATAGAAATAACTTGGAGGTAAGAATCTTAAAGATACAGTTTTAAAATATCCAAGATATGCCAACTACTCGGGATTACATGCTGCATGTATACAATTAGATGTATATGTGTTAGAAAAAACCTATTCCGGAAAACAACTATATATTTCAAAACAATCTTCTGTAAATGAGTATCTTCTAGGTTCAAGACGAATACATGTGAATCAGGAACTGTAATAAGCAAAAGTTCAAAACAGAAAACAAATCCTTCCAGCATAATGAATATATTACCTTGTAGAAAGCATTTCTTTTCAAGTAAGTTTTTAGAAGATATTCTGTCAACCGAATACGCCAACCAAGAGCTAGTTTTGCTGTCAAGTACCTGCATACCATTTAACGTAGTGCTGTAACAATTATATATTATTGACAGAAAATTTATCAGCTCTTCAAATTATAGAAGCACCAAAAGCATAAATTTAAAAAAGAATTTCAGAAAATACTGCGGGAAAAACGAAAAAGATATTTATTCCTTAAGCCCTACGCTCTCTTATATAGGGAGAGACTTGTGGGCAAATTACATAAAGTGGACAGAAGAACGGAAATATAAAAACGATACACTTTTTATTGAAAAGAGGGTGTGCTCCCGAGTCGGGAGTCAACCCAGATGGTATTCAAATATAAAAAGATGGGTTACATTATCTTGAGGCCCATAAATTATATAGGGCCGTACAATGTGATACAACATTCTCAGAGTAGAACCTTTGATTTTTGAAAATCAGATCATTCCGCCCAAGCCAAATAGCCCAAAGCACCAAAAACGGCTTGGAGTAATCCAAGAACCCATGCCCACAGCGCGAAGTGATCTCCAGAACGGCTCTAATCCACTGGTCTCCACCCAAGCTACGCCACAGTCCCTCCAAATCTGCATCGAAGTCGCACACCCAAAGAACACATGGTCCACATCTTCAGCTGATTCCCCACACTTGTCACAACGCATGTCCTCCAAGCCAAACAGTCTTCCCCTCCCTGCTTTATTGCAAACGCGATTTCTTCTAAGACACCATAAGAAGATCTTCACTCTTTGCGAGATCTTGTCTGCCTAAATAATCTTCATGTCCTGACATAGCTCCTCATCCTACTCCCGCACCGTTGCCGACCCCCTCATTGCCTCATATGCCTTCTTTACAGAGAACATCCCCCTTTCCCATTCAAAATGGTCCGCCTCCTGAGTCAGCTCGCTCGACGGAGGCACCTCTGCAAGCAGCCTGATGAAGTCCTCCATACGGTGGTCCGAAAGTTCCGCTACAAACAGGGGTGCCCACGCCCCGTAATTCCCCACCTGAGTAAGCGTGGCATCCTTCGATGACGCTAATGCCTCCGGCCGAGGAAACCTCCTCCCAAGGGCGCCCTCACCCGTCCAATCATCTCTCCAGAATCTGAATATCTGGTTGTTCCCCACGTAGGACTGCAGACTAGATGATATGATCGGCAGAACGCTGCGGATTCTGGCCCAGAGCGGTGATTCAAATCCTTTTCTGCCAGCAATCAATTCCCCGTTGACTTCATAGATGCTCCTCAATAATCTTGCAGCAAGCGATGTCAAGGAACCCCAAATCTGAATCACCTACTTGGCAAGCAAGGCTTTGTTCATGGTTTCAACATCACGGACACCAAGGCCACCATCACACAGCCTATTTGTAACATCATCCCAGCTCACGAGATGCAACCCGGATCTTTATTGTCTTCCGTCCGACCAGAAAAAGGTCTTCATCATAGACTCCACCTATTCCCTTACCCCCACCGGCATTAACCGCGTCGACTAAAAGAAAAATGGGATTGCCACAAGAACATGCTTGAGGAGGGTCAACTTCCCTCCCCTAGACAGGGTGATCGCTTTCCACCCAGTCATCCTCTCCTCCATTCTCAGCACTACGTTGTCCCAATCCGAGCTCCTTAATTTGTCGTCCATCAGTGGTAGTCCCAAATAGAGAATAGGGAGTTCCCCCAAAGGGCAACCCACCACGTCGACAAGCTTGTTGCGTTCACCATCATCCATACCGAAGCTCATACCACCAACTTCTGACTGTTAATCTCAAGGCCCGATAGACTGCCAAAGATATCAACGAGTTATGCCGCATTTCGATTTTGTTCCTCTGAGCCACCAAGAAAAAGGATCATATCATCTGAATACTGGAGCAAAGGGATCGAAAGGCTCCCTAGGCGGAAGCCCTCGCACCAGTCAACCTCCACCGCACGTCTGAGCAATACTGCCAGACAGTCCGTCACCAGAACAAATAGCATGGGAGCAAGCGGACATCCCTGACGGACCCCCCGTTGTGGCTGCACAAGACCCCCTTTCGGCTTGCCATTCACCAAGATGGAGTACGAGGATGTCGTGACGCACCTCTTCATCCATTGTATCCAGGTCACCGGGAATCCCCTCCGTCGTAATGAGGTCCACAAAAAACCCCAATCGACGTAGTCATAAGCTTTGGCATAGTCAATCTTCCATAGCATGTCTTTCTTCTTCGTTCATTTCCAGTCAAGGTAAATCTCCGATGCCGCAACCAAGCCTTCTGCCATCTGACACCCCGGGATAAAGGCGGACTGACCCTGAAGCACCATTGAATCCATGACTAGCATGAGTCTGTTCGCAAGCACCTTCACCACGATAAGATAGATCGCGTTGGAGATCGCTATCGGCCCGAAGTCATCCACACTCAACGTATTCTCCTTCTTCGGTAGTAGAAAGATTAGCGCTCGGATAACTTTGTCGAAGCCTCTGTTGCCAACCCTGAACTCATTAAGAACCTCCACAACATCCTCCTTCAGTAAATCCCGGAACTCGCGGTAGAAAAAGACAGGAAACCCATTGGGCCCAGGCACCCCATCTGCAATCAGCCCCCACACAGCTCTCCTCACTTCCTCCTCTGAAAAGGCAGCTACTAGACCTTCCGCCTGACCCCCGGCCAACATTCCCATCCCTACACCCAGCCACCCCCAGCCTTCCCCCCGTCTCCTGCATGAGAATTCTGCGAAGTGGTTTCGCAATGCCCCATCAATCCGTTCCTCCCCTGACACCTGCACCCCCCCAATCTCCACCTCATGTAAAAAGTTCCTTCTCGTTCGTCCGGATGCCATGGAGTGAAAGAATCTCGTTTTTGTGTCACCTTCCTTTAGCCATTTATGCCTCGACCTTTGCTTCCACTCCGCCTCTTCCATTCTGTCTTCCAGCATCAGCTCCTCAAGCAGCCCCAGCTTCTCCGCTACCTCCTCCTGATCCAAACCCCTGTCATGTGTCATCATCCAGGGCATCCAATCTCACCATCCCCGTTTGGGCCTCCCCTCTCCTGGTCCATCGCCGAGCTCTCACCTCACTCCTGTAGATCAAAAGGGTAGACCTGAGGAACATCTGTTTTACCGCAAACCTCGAGACCGCCGAGCCCACCGGAGTCTGACTTCTCCACTGCTCAACTACCATCTCTCCAAATACATCCTCTAACAGCCAACTGTGTTTGAAATGGAAAAGAAACCTTTTTGTTCTCTCCTCCCCTGACGACCATAGAATGGGACGCCCGTGGCAACGCCCATGCCCTGGCCAAAGGAAAGCAGTCCAGCCCCTCGGTAGATAACAGGAAGCGGTCCAGCCTGGATCGCAATCTGACGTTCCACCAAGTATAGAGACAGTCCGTCGCGTCAATAATGGATAACCTTAATGAATGTGCCACTCCTCTGAAGCTGTCCGAACCTGGGTCCCTCCCACCCCCGGATTGAAGTCTGTCCTCGGGAAGCAGAATAACGTTGAGATCACCACCAATGATCCAGATCCCAGTTGAGAAAATCGCTCCCAAGACCTCGAGCTATGCTGCCAGGGACCCTCCATCCGACCCACACGGTCCATATACGTTCGTAACCACTAGATCCAAACCATATGTCCTCCTTTTCAACGTCACCGAAAGACAAAATAAGGTCTTCGAAATCCCCACCATCTCAAACATAGTGTTCGACTAGCCGGTGAGGATACCCCCCGAGGCACCCCGGGCTACAAGTTCCGCCATCCCAAAACGATCGCCACCGCCAAGCTCCCTCCAGACCCCGTCCTCGCACCTTGATAACTTCGTCTCTTGGAGCAAGAAGATGACAGCACCAAGCTCCTTTATTAGGTTCTTAATTCCTAGTTTCTTAGGGCGACCGAACCCCCTCACATCCCATGAAAGCATCTTCAATAATTGGCACCACTTCTTAACGTCTTTGAAGGGATCACGCCAACCTTTCAGCAATGCTTCTGTCCAGCAACTCAAAACGATTCTACACCTTCGGCGGCCCGATGGGACTCGACAGCAACCGACGCGACGATTTGTCATGCGGCATGGAAGCACATAGCGCAGCTCTTCGCTTCCTTCTCTCCGACCGCAGGACTCCTCTCCGCACATATGTTGCCCCGAACCTGGGAGTTTCTTCAAATGGTTTCCTCCGGATCCCCACCTCGCTAGACCCAGCCTCAGCAGGCCCTGTATCGTTCCCAGTCGAGTTCCCAGAATCAGGTACCGCGCCCGACATCAACCTCGGGCAATCGCTTGCCTCCTCCGAGCATACCTGGTCCCCTACCGTCGTAAATGCCACCAGGGCCTCCACCGCAGCCCCCCCTTCTGTCCTTTGTTTGATAAGATTCCCCTGCGTAGAGAATCCCTCCATGGGAGATGCCCGTCCGATGTCATCCCTTTCCCCCTGCTTCGACCTTGTTGCATTCTCCGTGAGTGGGATAAAGGAGATGCCCTGAAACGGTGCGTCGTGGAAGGAGTGTAACGCTCCCCCAGGAGGAGCCGCAGGCCCCAAAACTTTATCCAGACCACCTTCGAGAACAGAGCCCTGAGTCCCCAATAGGGTCCTAACTGGAGATGCATATGACGGATCCATCTGTCCACCGGTTTGAGGGTCCGACCCTATCAGGCGAGGCGATAAACGGGTCTGAACCTTTGTGTCACCGACACCCGCGGAATGGGAACAGTCGTGGTCGCTCAATGCCCCATTGACAAAGGCCGCTGCATTTCTTGGAACCTGACACGCGGATATCGCACCGAAAGAGATCATGGACAAGATTCGAGATGTCTCCTTTGGGCTTCGTGCCCCCTCTCCGTGTGGAAGCGCGTTCTGCTTTCCGACCGCCCCAAGGGCCTTCTTCGCATGCGACTGCACCGCATGCCGCCCAATGACGCCCCTCAGCCTTTGGTTACGCAGCTCGGGCCCCACATCTGAAAGCTCCAGGAATATCGGCCCCTCTCGGTCGGAACTCCCCACCAGCCCACCTTCTCCGGGACAATAGGCTAGACCACCAAGATGGAGTCAATCGACTCACCCAGCCTAGTGCCAAGGGACTCAAACTTGATCACTTCGGTGATGCCGCGCAGCAACGCTTTATAGCTCGACAGGTTGCACGCAGCGAAAGGGAGGCCTCGTACCCGCACCAACGACCTCGATCTCACTGCGCCATCTTTGGCCCGCACCTCGCGCCATCGCAGCAAGGTAGCCCCCATCTTCGACTCGTGCAGTAAGGCCATAGCCTCGGCATCAGAGAGACCCCTGGCCACAACATGCCATGAGGTCACTTGAACGATGTCACCCTTGAAACAAGCCTATGAGATATTGCCCACATCCGAGGAACCAAGAAACAACGCCTCTGAACCACCCCCTTCTCCAATTAGCTGTGAAACCTCCCGAGCTCTCAACGGGCACGACATGCTCGTGTGTACGTACCGCCAGCATCGGAAACGCTTGACCGGTTCCCGACATTGCCGGGACCAGTGGTCCAACCCCCCACACCGGAAGCACGTGCGCCCGAAAGGGTTCTCCATTGTCTTCCCGACTGGCTTCTCGAATCTGGATTCTCCTCGTGTGCGCTGCCCAGCTCCCCTCGAGCGGAATATCTTCCATCCTTCGACGTCGGGTTGGTTGAAGGATTCCCTCGGTGGTGCATCGCCTCTGCATGCTTCGTTATGGAAATCGTCTGTGCCGTTCCGAAATCGCCTCTGCATGTACATAAATGTGAAATATATATCTCTACATCCCCCTCAAGATGGAGCATAGATATCTGTCATGCTCAGCTTGGACGAACACTTCTGGAAGGACCCTTTTAGTAGGGCTTTAGTGAAAATGTCTGTTGTTTGGTCCCCTGAGCTGACATGAGATGTAGCAATGAAGCCCTTTTGGATCATATCACGTATATAATGACAATCAACCTCAATGTGCTTTGTCCTCTCGTGGAATGCAGGATTATTAGCAATATATAAGGCGGTCAGATTGTTGCATTCCAGTGTCATGGGAAGAGGTACATCTACATGTAAATCAGTTAGGACTGCTCGAACCCACATCATCTATGTGCATGCTTGTGCCATAGCTCTATACTCAGATTCGGCAGTAGATCTAGCAACAACAGTTTGCTTCTTACTTATCCATGAGACTAGTGAGTCTCCAACAGATATAGCAAATCTGGACGTGGACTTCCTGTCCTTGGGGCACCATGCATAGTCTGCATCTGCACATGCTGAAATAGTAATAGAGCTACCTCTTTTGAATAGTAGCCCTGCACCTGGAGATGATTTAAGGTACCTTAGTATCATTTGTATTGCATCCATATGAACCTGACGAGGTTGTTCCACGAATTGGCTCACCGGCTGACTGCAAACGAAATATCAGGTCTTGTAATGGTGATGTAAAGAAGCTTTCCAACCAGCTCACGGTATCTTCTCCTGTCAACCTCATCAGTATCATCATCATAGAGCTTCATGCTTGGATCCATGGGTGTAGTTGCAAGTCTACATCCAAGCATACATGTGTCACTTAATAGGTCAGTAACATATTTTCTCTGAGTCATTACAAGTCCCTGTTGATTTCTGGCAAACTCCAATCCCAGAAAATATCTAAGTGCTCCTAGGTCCTTGGTAACAAATTCACGGCCCAGAAATTCCTGCGTCCTCTTTATTCCCTGCATATCATCTCCTATAATAAGAATGTCATCCGCATACACCATAATAACAGTCATACCACTGGATGTTTTCTGTATAAAAAGGGAATGATCTGCATTCGAACGTTTGTAACCCTATTTCTCAAACAATTCTGAGAGCTTCTGGAACCAAGCTCTAGGATTCTGCTTAAGGCCATAGATCGCCTTATGAAGTCTACACACTTGTGAACACACCCCCTCAACAGCAAATCCAGGTGGTTGTTGCATGTAGACTTCATTTTGAAGATCACCATACAGAAATGCATTCTTGACATCTAACTGAATCAACGGCCAATCTTGAACCACGGTAACAGAGAGAAGAATCCGTAAGGTGGAATGACGAGCAACAAGGGAGAATGTGTCAAGATAATCCACCATGTACGTCTGAGTAAACCCTCGTACAACCAGGCGTACCTTGTATCTGTCGATGCTACCATCTGCATTTTGTTTAACTATAAAAACCCATTTACAGCTTATTGTAGACACTCCAGTAGGAGCTGGGACAAGGCTCCAAGTACCTCTTGACTGAAGAGCAGTCATCTCTTCTTCCATTGCTAAACGCCATCGACTGTACTTCAGAGCCTCTTGATAATTCCGTGGAATGGCCACGGCTGATAATGCAACTGCAAATTTCCTGAAATCGCCAGTCAAGAGATCAAAGAAGACCAAGGAAGCTGTTAGAGATTGCAGAAGATTTCTTTCTTTATATTATATTGTAACCCCACGAGGGCTTTTATGTTAACATAATATTCTATGTGGCTATTTGTCAAGAGAATATTATATAGAGCATATTCTATAGAATATTCTTCTTTGAGCCCTCTAGGGTTTAGTCCTATATAAGGAACCCTAGACCTCTTGAATAAACAACGAATCATCTTTTCTTATTATCCTTTCACATGGTATCAGAGCAGCGGTCCTAGGTTGGTGTTCTGACCTAATCACTCCTCCGCCACCGCCAGCCCTCCAAGTCCCTCTGCAGCCCCGTGCCGCCTCGGGTCTCCGCACCTCCTGCCTTAGGCGGCCCGCGCCGCCTTAGGCCCACATCGCCTCGGGTCCCCAGGCCCTGCCAAGTCTTTGATACACGCGAGGGGGCCGAGCTGAGCATCGTCAGGCTGCTCTAGGGCAGCATGGTACCACCGCCAGGCCCGCCTCGTGCTGCCAGGCACCTCCGCCGACCCTCCCAGGGCCTCCTTGCGCCGCCAGGCGCCTCCGCTAGGCCCCATCAGGGCCCCGTTGTGCCACCTTGCGTCGTCCAGCGCCGTCAGGGCCTCCCCTTGTAGGTGCTTGTGCCATCAAACAATCATTGCCTCGTCCTTCTTACTCCTTGATGAGGATTTAGATATTTGATGATAAATTAAGGCAAGAAATACTCTCTAGGTCACTTTTTCTTAACCTAAGCTGTCACGATGACATCTGCCGCGATCAAGCACACGTACCCTACTTCTTCTTTGCTGGTACAGGGCACTTCTATCAAGTTGAAGGGCTCTGAAATTATGTTCTATGGTCTCGATCTTTCAAAGTGATTGTTGGTGGCCAGCGCAAGAGCTATGCTCTTACAAAAGTTCCACTGCGGAAACAAATAAGGACTATGAAACTTGGTTTGTTGATAATTGACAGGTTATCATTTGGATGACCAACAATGTCGATCCAAACATTGTTGCGAACCCTCTTTACAAAGGCATCGCTAAGGCAACGTGGGAAAACCTTGAGCGTACATATTCTCAGGAGACGACTAAGTCTCGTCTGTCAGACATATACACAAGGATTTAGTCTGCTACTCAGGGAGAATCAAGTCTTATTGAATACTACAGGCTTCTTACAAGCCTTTTTGAGGAACTCCTTATTTTTCAGCATGCATATTGTGATAAACAAGCAGGAGAACGTGTTGAATGGCAGGTTTACAGATTTCTCTCGGGACTATATCCAAAATATAAGCATGTGCAAGATCAGTTCCTAATGGCTGATACTCTACCTACTCTTGAGACAATCTTCGGACGCTTACAGGAGTTAGAGGCTTCAATTCAACACTCTACCACCCACACCTCTACAGAGATGATGGCCCACTATACCTCCTCAGGATATGGAGGGCGTCATAACTATCAAGGAGGACGGGGACGTGACTCAGGGCGTGAACGTGGTCGTGAATCTGGACGCAGTCGTGACTCTGGACGTGGACGCGATCGTGGACGTGGTCGTGATTCTTCCGCTTGGTATCCAGCATGCGTACACTGTGGATGCTGGAATCACCCTTCTGATCGCTGCTAGGCAACATTTAGGATGCAACCTAATGCCAACAGTGTCTATGGTGAAGTATCGTATGATGCAACTGCAGATACATCTACTTGAGCATCGAGATGGAAAGGGGTGCCGGATGGGAACCTCCACCTGGAGGTTTGGGTGTCGCCGCCGTGGAGTTCAGAGCACTGTGAGGACAAGAGGCTTCACCGGCCTGCTCCTTGGAGTCGGCTGGAGGAGATCGAAGAACCGCCTGAAGAACATGTGGTTGCTCGCACAAGCTGCTACGCAAGATCTTGGAAGAGCTGTTGCGCGAGAGCTGGGAAACACGTGGTTGTTGCGCATATCTCCCCCCCCCCTTTGCGACTTCATTAGAATTTAGAAGCGCCGCCTTGAGATCTGGGGGCACGACGCACCTGGAGGCTTTGAGACGAGTGCCACCTGCGCCGCCTTGTTCTTTCTACTACTGCAAAAGTTGCACAAGGATTCTTCTCGTCAAAGGTTGCGCAATTGGGTGGATTGGGCGCAGATCGGAGAGGAGATCTGCGACAAGGGTCACGCTGCCTGCGCGCCTAGGGGGTGCTAAAAATACGAGGAACGTCGAGCTAGGGTTCAGAAAACCCTAGATGCCTTCAGATCTTCATAAACAGATTTGAATGATTGAATCTTCAAATAAATCTTCATGTGAACAGGAACTCCAAAAATCGAGACAAAACTCGAAGACAAAGTACAGTCTTTGATCAACAACTGTACATACTCAAAACTCGAACAGCATATAAAATAAATCCTTAAAAATAAATCCTCAAGAATCGAACCCGCTCGGATACCAGGTTAGAAAATAGGAATGTGGAAGCGTATCAGAGAAATAAAGATAAAACAATATGGAACACAAGGATTTAACGTGGAACCCTACTCACTAGAGAGCGGGATGAAACCACGAGAGAACGCCTCAAAGGGCTGATGTGTTCATTCACTTTACTCACTGGAAACAATGGGCGTGAGGGTCTATATATAGCCCCCAGTGAGTCTCTACATCTCCCAACCGGTAGATGTGGGACTAAAGAGTTGGATGTGGTACCCATCTCCCCACATAAGTGATGCATATAAATAAATACTCCAACAGTAACACAAAAAATAACTTGAGCAATTAAAAGGAAGAAAAACTAGAAAAACTGCACAAAGCTTGAAAAATGCATCAGTGATTCAATGATCATAGTATACCACTCATCATACCTTTAATCCTTAGAAAAATATGTAGGAAGCTTCAAATCAGAAAAAAACTTACCAAGTTGGGGCATGAACGGGAGAGAAGCCAAGGAAGAGGAGAAGACCTCGTGGTGGCCAACAAGGCGTTGGAGCAGCAGCAAGAAGCAGCCAACGATGGAGATGGCGGTGATCGGCGATTGAGATGGTGACAATCAACGATGGAGCAGTTCTGTGTCCAGACGGAGCCGAGGGTTTTGGTTGTTTGGAGTATCGCATGAAGGAGTTTTTGGTGGGAGAGATTAACGGGTATTTAGATCGGGTTACCATCCCCTATACCCATTCGACTGCAGCCATTACTCTATGTAGAAAACGGCCGACTAATCGACTGATCGACCTGATTAAGCGTCTGATTAATTTGATACACCCAATTTAAGGACGATTTGGCCTAGTCGACTTGGTTACATGACCGAGTCGATTAATCAGACCGACTAATCAGGTTAGTAGGCTGATTTTCGCATAGTATTTGGTACTTGTATATTGATGATTATCACTATCACAAGCTAACTTGATTATGAACAGAAATTGTTTTAAGCTCTACATGAAAGTAACTCTACTTTTATTATGTAAATTCAAAAGTTGTAAATATCTATAGCTATTTATTTGTTTATAAATTCCAAAATAAAAAAACAACATACTGCCGCATATACCCTACATATACCCCATCATTCCGCGTATCCATTATGTATGACATGACTGAAGGCATATGTGTTCCGTATTCTTTAACCCTGCTTGACAGGATTCTCTATAAACTAAAAGCTCGCCCACTTTGAAGGAAAGAAGGTTGTATAAGGATCCAGACTGGGAAGAGTGACTATTTTGACATCAACATTGGTTTACATCAAGGCTCAACTTTAAGTCCATTTCTTTTTACTTTGATTATGGACGAGTTGACAAGTCACATTCAGGATGAGATACCTTGGTGTATGTTATTTGCTTATGATATTGTGTTAATTGATGAGACTAGAAATGGAGTAAATGAGAAGCTTGAGGCTGGAGACATGCATTGGAGACTAAAGGATTTCGTATTAGGGCTAAAATTGAATGTATGGAGTGTACTTGTAATGGAAGCAATGATGAAGGAATCAAGGTGAAGATTGGTGACAATAACATTCGGAAGAGAGATTCTTTTAGATACCTGGAATCTATTTTGCAATATGATGGGTAAATTGATGGGGATGTTACTAATAGAATAAATGCAGGCTGGCTAAAGTGGATTGGAGCCTCTGTTGTTCTCTGTGATAGGAAAATTTCTTTAAAAATCAAAGGAAAGTTCTACAAAGCAACCTTAAGACCTACTATGCTCTATGAATCTGAATGTGGCCTGTAAACCATAGATATGTGCAGAGAATGATAGTAGCAGAAATGAAAATGCTAAGGTGGATGTGTGGACACACACATAAAGATCAGATTCGGAATGATGCAATCAGAAGGAAAGTTGGTGTAGCTCCGATCAAGGGTAAGATGCGAGAAAATCGCTTAAGGTGGTTAGCCATTTATAAAGGAGGTCACCCGATGCCAAGGCCTTAAATGTCGGTTTCGGTCACCATTTCGGTATCGACCAAAATGGAAGTTCGGTGGAATTTCGACCAAAATTTCGGTCATTTCGGTCATTTTTTGTACTAGGACCTCCATATTTCGGTCATTTCGGTCGAATTTCGATTTCGACTGGATATCGATATTCGACCGAATTTCGCTGAAATTTGAGGCCATGCCCGATGCATCGATTAGGAAATGCGAGCTTTGGGATGTTGAGCCGGCTAAGAGAGGGCAACGAAGACGGCCCAAGAAGTGTTGGAATGAGACTATACGAAGGGATCTTCGTTTTTTGGATATAAGCCCGAGATGAACCCAAGATAGATCTGAATGGAGGCAAAGAATCCAAGTAGCCAACGCGACTTAATTGTGGGAAAAGGCTTTGTTGTAGTTGTAGACATTGTTAAAGAAGTATATACGACACATCCTCTAGGTTATGGTGTTAAGGGGGAATTTTTGTTTGCCTAAGGAAGGCTATGTGGTAAAAAATAGAGCCCCAAAGTGTGGTTTAATAGACGAACCTTTGTATATGTTTGTTCTCTCAGTTTTCACAGAACTTATTCTAATCATTTTTCCTTTGTTAGGCGACAGTCATCAAGTACCGTCATGTCATCTCAGCATTTACATTGATGATATGGTGATTCAAGGTCTTTCTATCTATGGAAGGTGTTTGTAACCAAGGACCCGGACAACCTAAGACACTTTCTTGGCATTTCACTTGTTATATCGAAGGACTCCTTCATGCTCAATGCAAGTATCGTCTTGATATTCTTAAAGAAGCACGCTTGCTTTATGTAAAACATCTTCCAGTCTTTCAAGAACCCAACATCACAACACTACTACAACTAATACCTTCTAGGACACTAAGCACTATGGGAGCTTAATTGGCAAATCGTTACATCTTGTTGTTACTAGATATAACTACCAAAATGATGTCGTCATAATATTCAAGGAAAAACTCCCCATGCAAGGGTATCCTCAATGCTTCAAAAGGCAATACACATTAACCTCATATACAGATGATTATGCTAGATCCCTTGAGGACCGACTGTCCACCACTAATTTTGCCATTTTTTATAGGAATCTAATCAGGTGGTGTAACAAGAAACAAGCATTTGTTTTTCCAGATCCAAAACAGAAGCAGTACATAAGGCATAGCTCGAGCAACGTGTGAGATTAATTTGCTTGTATCTTTTCTTCAGGAATTTCGCATTTCTATCAATCAAGACCAAGGTTTGAAAAAACGAAAGGTGGAACGAGACATTTTCCCTGGAGGTGAGGCAAGGCGTAGCCTCGAGGCGGTCGATGCGTAAGCCTCAATTTGTACAGGAAAATAATTAGAAAAAAGTATAATAAATATATTTATTGGTGAAAGAATCTAATCTGACAGACATATAATATATAACAATGTAATATATGATGATGTTATGAAGATAAGAACAAGAAAAAATGATATGTCAATGCCATAAACCTTTTAACCAAATTTCTACCCAATCAAAAAGAAATGGATATAACTATCACTAAAATATTTATCAAAAAGGGGTTGGCAATAGTTGTCATTAAAGATATCCAAGTTGTTGATATGAATCATATGATTTGAATCCTAACTGTATGTTATGCTGAACCCAGATGAAAAACGATCTATTGTCCCCCTATGCCACCATACCCTACAGTACGGGGTCTCGTTGGTTCTTATATGTTTAAGGGTGTAATAGCAATAGTTCATTGAAATAATTGGACATGTTAACGGTAAGTATGAAAATGAAACAAGGTCAAATTTAAGCATTCATCTTGCATAAATATATACTCAACAACTAGGCCTTTATAAACATACGAAAATACGAATAGGACTAATTATTTTCTTTAAAAAATGCTTGAAAAAATCCCTAACGCCTCACCTAGCGCCTCGCCCCACCTCATCACCTCGCCTCGACCACCTCAGGCATCCGAGGCGCACGCCTCAACCAGGAAGTCTGAGGCGATCGCATCAAGGCTTTTTCTCATTGCCCCGTTTCTCCCCGAGCGCCTTTGCGTCTCGAGGCGCGTTTTTTCAAACCATGATCAAGACACCAATTCCCCTTTGTTGGGACAACAAATCATCTACATATATAGCTTCTAATCTAGTGTTACATGAACAAACAAAGCACGTCGAAATGTATTGACCTTTTATTAAAGATGATGTGCGACAAGAGAAAATTACAACTCCTTAAATATCTATTGAGCACCAGCTCAATGATATCAACATCAGGACACTTCCCACGAAGTGCATCTCCTTGTTTACCTCTAAGTTGAGCACGATCGATGGGTATCTATCTATATTTGGTTATTTTCTTATTTCATCAACTTACGTATTTTAATAATCGTACTCAAGGACTATTATGTTATATTCTCTCTTTTACATTACCATTCTGCCTCAATATAAGAGTCCTAAGGTCCTTCAACAGAATCGTGCATACCACCTTTCTTTATAATGATCCCATAGAAGGTTGTCAGTAGAGTGCTGAAAGAAATGAGAGGATGGGCAATGAGACGGGTAAAGTGGGTATGGAACATCGATCTAGGATCGCTATGCTGATACCATGTCGAATAGAATGAGAAATTGATACATTAAGAACGAACTCTAAAACTATATCTATAAGAAGAGTCCATGGTTATGAAGAGAGTGCACATAACTATAAAAAATGTAAAACCTTCCTCGAGGGGTTACAACTCTTATATGTTCAACACATTATGCATCAGATGAAAATAAACATTGTGTATCTTACTTAGGTTTGAAAAGATGTGCATAGTAGACCACATTTTTTTAAGATGGTGGAGTTAAGATAGAGGAGTATTCTAGTACTAGTTAACTCGACGATGAAGAGGCGGATGATCGGAGAAAGGGAGAGTATTGAGTAGAGGTTTCAAGCTCTACCATTTCTTAAGGCACTTTATATTAGAGTGACCCATTTTCTCGAGAGTTATTCAAATAGAAACTCAGTGTAGGCTCCATTCTCCAGTAATCGTGAACTCCAATACGAGATCCTCCCAAGATTCCTATTACAGAGAACCAGCATCGATGTCCCTATGAGAGTGACCTATTTCTCAGATCTACAAATGGATATTCACACAGATTTTTTTATGCCCTTCAGAGAGATAGAGAAGTCTTCAGTCTTCCACATGTTGCTGGCCAGAGTACTCCATGAAGAGACTCACTGCAACACAAATGACTCTGATTGATGCAGATACAGAGCACATAAGCCAATTATCGAGAGTTCTCTATGGATCACCATTCACATTCCAACCATCTAGTTCCTCCTCACCAATATGGCATGAGAATACTATCATCATCAGCAACCAAGAAAGTATGTGCTGAGTCGATGTTGTCTGTAGTTTCATGCAAGGTTTTAAATCTTGATATCGGATATCGTATCGACAACATGTCAAAACGGAATTTCACGTAATTTCGGTAAATTCCGGTCACATTTCTCCCAAAACGAGCAACATTTGTAAAGGAAGACCCCCATATCGACATTTCGCTCGAAATTTCGGTCCCATGTCGAAACCGAAATTTCAACGAAATTTCATCGATATTTTACGAAATCTAAAACAATGGTGTCATGTATTCAGAGGTGAGTGAGTATTTTATTTTATTTGTCCAAGCTGAGTATTGCATATTCTAGCTTAAGGGGGGAGGGGTACTGAAGTAAGACTTAGCTAGGTAATTGGATC
This sequence comes from Ottelia alismoides, assembly GCA_037367405.1. Classification (NCBI taxonomy): domain Eukaryota; kingdom Viridiplantae; phylum Streptophyta; class Magnoliopsida; order Alismatales; family Hydrocharitaceae; genus Ottelia; species Ottelia alismoides. Next base: position 76,497 of record JAZKJV010005595.1, on the reverse strand, counting down.
TATCAGGAATCCAATTACCACGCACTTATGTTTAGTCCCACATCACCTATTTGTGGGACTTTGGTGTGTTAGTAGGACTATATAAAGAGCCATACACCCCATGTACTCATTGAAAAAAAATATAAAATATCTCATCCTTTGAGGCTTTCTTATGTAGTTTCATCTCGCTCCTTAAGGAATAGGGTTCCATGTAAAACTCTCAGCGTTTTTATTTTATTTTTCTTGATTTGATTCGCTTCTGCATTTCTTATATTTCACGACTCTTTCATGTATATATACATTTGACGATAATTTTAAAGAAACTCTATCGCTATGTGTTTCCTCAAATGCCTTGAAGGATCGTCAGATCGTGAGAACATGTATGCCATTCTCTGATATCAAATTGTGCAACTGAAAATTCAGATGGTAAAAAATTGAAAGGATGCCTTCAAAAAATGGACAGGAGGAGAGGAAGAAGAAGACACATTGGTAGAATAAGGTTTTTGGAAGAAAAAGCTGGTGAAGTGCACGAGGGAGAAGATAAAAGGAGATAATAGTGACTACTATCCCTTTTATATAAGATGGTATGTAATTACAAAATAAAATTAAAAGAGAAATTACATATTCTAACAAATCCTAAATTGTCTCCCCGAATTACTCAACCAAAGAGCCAATTAGAAATCACATGAGACCACCTTATTTTAAATAAAAAAAATTACAATAGACTGAGATTGGTCAAAATTAATAACTAACCATAACCCTGATTTAATTAAAACTCTAATTAGATGAAATTAAAAAGACAACAAATTCGAATTTAACTTATTCTTAATTTTTTTCCTCAATTCCCGAATTTAACCCTAATTTAATTAGAAACTCTAATTAGATGAAATTAAAAAGACAATAAATTCGAATTTAACTGATCCTATTTTTTTCCTCAATCCCCAAATTCTCAATGTATCATCGATCCATGACAATTCTTTGGCAATACAGAACCAGAGAAATGTTACAATACTAAAAATTAGATGTATGATATTAATAATGTTGTTTATAACATGGTGTCAAATGTTGGATTCCAATTTCGTTTCACCAAAGCTCGAAAAGGAGATTTTATGAAATTCCACTAATATGTCGCTGAATCTCCCTAAAATTTTGTAAATGACTTTAAGGATAGTTCGAAAATTAAGGTTGTCATTTCTTAATGTCCTCTAATCAATAAAAGGACAGAATGGTGCACTTGTTAGCTAAAAAAGAGGTGTAGAGGTCCTACTTATGCTACATCATATACGACATGTTGAAATAAGGATGTGTCTTACATAATATTATATGGATCTTTTATATAGGATTACATGGTGTTATAGTCAATTATGATTACATATATATTTTCTGAGTAATCTTTCTTCCTTTATGTCCGTTGCAGTTCCTACTTTCATTAAACAGAGGGTCAAATATAAGGCAGCATGGAGAGAATAGGCTCAGAGCTTCAACTAAGGTTATCCAAATACAATGGGTCCAATGTAGTTCATCGGAAACAAATTATACAGTTTCATAAAAAAGGATCAGCTGGACAGACAACTTGCAAATATAAAACAAAACATATAACCTAAACATACCTTAATGACGGAGCAACAAAAGAAGATGCAGCACTTTGAAGTACGCTAACACCGATTAGACGAACAAAAGCTTCCCTATCTTGCTCCAAAACATATTTAACGCTCGTTCCTATTAATAATAAAAAGGTTCATTGCATGTAAGATTAATTGAAAATGATGGCATGGCACCATGGGAGAAGTGGTCATTTACCATTGAGAGAAGCAATGCGATCAGAAATCCATGTCCTTGAGAAAACTAGCAATGATACAGCAAACAGTTGAGCACCTTGCTTATCTAAAAAGGTGGGAACCTGTAAAATTAAAGCTTATAAAGGGTACCCAACGAAACATCATTGCTTAGTACCTAGTTTTCATGTGTATAAAGCATGATGCACGCAAACTGGTTCTTGAGATACTATCGATGTTCTTACATGTGAATGCAGGGATGACAACAAGCATGTTTGTGGTTGAAGTTCGTGCGCATAGATACATGAATAGCAAAAATCATAACTCACCAATATTTTAAACATCAAAGCAACTCTTAATGGCAATGCCTTCGAAGAGTTCCGTAATTGTGGAACAATCGGCAAGACAGACTCTTTGTCAATATCAGGAGAGGATGCCACAACTTTGGAAGATTGAAAATGCACGTTTAGCTTTGATGTGCTTTCCTGTAAACATGTAGAAACACCGATCACTTCCCAAAGAATGCCATTAAATTTACAAATGTACAGAAATTTTTATAACCAAGAACCTTTCTGCTTGAAGTGAACGCTTTTTGGACAACAATTGCATCATTTTTTCTATCATTTTCCGAAGATCTAAAACTATTGCGTACATGGGAATCTGCATCTTCCCTGCAGTATAAGTAATAGTGCTGAATAAGTATGTCAGCATATAAATTGAATAACTCCACCAGTAATTTTGGCATCGCCATATTAACCTCTTATTTTGAACCCGCCACCCTCCTTCCCCATCCAGGGATAGAACCACATCGTGGAAGGCAACTAATGCAGGACGGTGCGATATAGTAATGCATGATGTTCCCATTGCCCGAACTTTTGAACAGAAGCGTTCCTCCATGTCTGTTGTGACAGCACTTGTGCACTCATCAAGAATGGCAAATTTTGGTTTATGATAAAACAACCTGGCCATTCCAAGCCTCTGTTGCTCCCCAAGTGAAAGTTCATCACCCCAATTAACTTCCTTATCCAGTGGATAACGATCTAACAGGTAATCAAGGTCCACCTGCCAAACCAATACAATTCTTCTCAAAGACTCATTTGGCAAACTCAAGAAGCATATCACAAAAAATAATGGAAAGAAAGGAATTACATTTTTCAATAACTCGACCATTCCACTGTATGAAAGAGGCTCGATTTCTTCTGTTGTTGTCAAGGGATAAATCAACTGGTCACGCAGTGTTCCAAAAGCTGTATATGGTCGTTGTGGGACATAAAATATTTCCTTGTTAAGATCAGATCCAATTCCAGGTTTCGCAATATGTCCTGAAACCAATGGCCATAAACCACCAAGAACCCTGAAAAGGGAGCTTTTACCACTTCCGTTTGGACCTGCCAAAATATAGAGAATGATTAAATGCAAATTTATATAAGCTATTGTTTTCGAGAATATTAAAAAAAAAGTCACAGCTCAATGGAAAAAGATTAAGAAAAAAGAGGGTATGACGTCGGGAATACGCATATCATGTAACTTCTATATATTCACAGTTCAAAAAAATTGCATGGCCATAAAGATGTTAGGAGATTGTTGAATACAAGAACTTTGATATTGAAAAGAGCCATCTCAATATTATGTTGACAATATTCCGAAAAGCAAGGAAAATGCAGATAAGATGAGGAGAAGAAAAGAAAACACGAGACCCAAAGAGAAGATGAGAGACGAAGTCAATAGTGAAGATCATATTTTGTATAAAATCAGCAAAAGAGCCCTTTCAAAGATCCTCGTCATGTAGAAATTCATATGTCCAAAATCCCATTCAACTTGGCAATAATTTAGATCCAAATCCTTAATTTCCACAGGATAAATTGCTTTAAGACTCATAGGACCGGGTGGAAATAAGAACACTAATCAGATAAAGCTCATATCAGTAAGTACCAACATTTCAACCATCGACCAATCACTTTATTTTTTTTTATTTACCTAAAATCATGCCAAAGAACCCTTTCAAAGATCCTCGTCATGTAAAAATTCATATGTGCAAAATCCCATTCAACTTGGCAATAATTTAGATCCAAATCCTTAATTTCCACAGGATAAATTGCTTTAAGACTCATAGGACCGGGTGGAAATAAGAGCACTAATCAGATAAAGCTCATTTCAGCAAGTACCAACATTTCAACCATCGACCAATCACTTTAGTTTTATATAAGAAAAAAAAGGTATATGTCCAAAATAGCGTATATCAAGACAATATATTTAATAATCACATTAAAATTTATAAGTTCCGAGCCTCAAAGAAAGCCTTGCCATGTTCTAGCACACTTTCAGCAAAGTAACTCTCCTGACATAATGTCCCCTCATTATGTGCTATCCATCATCAAAGAAGAATAAGGGCCTGTATATTCCCAGTATGCGATCTAGAGCGTGCTGACCCAAAGGACCTCCAAACCCATCAGCGCAAGTGCAATCTAACCAATTCATTGTTGAACCAATTGGGACCTCCCAAGAGCATGTGCAAGTAATAAAGAGATGATCCACATCATTCAGATTGTCGAAGCATCTCAAGCACGTGACATCAATTCCATTGATCTTGACCTTATGAACATTCGTCAACACAAGCCATCTTAGCAACAAAAGGAACGTTTTCCCATGCATCAGTATTTTAGAATATCATGTATGCCTTCTTTGTCAAGAAAATTCCATCAAATCATGACTAGTAGGCCTGCCCATCAAATTTGCCCTCCACCCCCCTCACGAAGTTTGGTCAAATTCAAGAATTCATGCATCCTCTACTCACAAAAAAACAGAAGTAAAATCAGGAGCACATCCCCCCCAACCTTCAACCCAACCCCCAGTCCAGGCCTCTGCAATATGAGGGAAATTCCTAAGTAGTACCTTGGATTTACTTAAATCCCTATGTACTAAGAAATAATCTTTTTATCTGGATGCTACAGTGGTATCGCATGTTCAACATGCAACACCTTTTTTTTTACCTAGCTACTACAACGATAACGCATCTTCGATGTGTGCTATCTTTCTCGCATAATTAACATTCGATATAGATGAAACTTCCTCGAAATTTTGCGCATACAGGGTGTTTAGCCTATATTGCATGTTGAGAATGCGATATTGGACAAATTCCTTGGATCCGCAAAATTTCCAGGAAGTTTCATCTATATCGCATATTCAACATGCGATATTCCAGGAACTTCCTCGAAATACGATATTTCCGGCAGGTTTCACTAATATCGCATACTCAACATGCGATATTACAGAAACTTCCTGGAAATGCAATATTTCCATGAAATTTTGTAGAGCCATTCATTCCTACTGATATTTATCCTGATTTCCACATTCATTCCTACTTGATCTTGATTTCCAAATTCAAATTGGCATATTGGTACACAGAAACATTCACATAATTGACCCCCACATTGATGCATAGAAACATTCACAAAATTGACTCCCACATTGATGCAAAGAAATATTAACATAATTGACTAGAATAAAGTCACAAGTTCATAATATCAAATTACCCACATTGATGCACAGAAACATTCAAATAATTGACTAGAATAAAGCCACAAGTTCATAATATCAAATTATCCAACATTGATGCACAAAAACATTCACATAATTTTCCATGAACAACATTATATTTAGATCAACTTTGAATTTTATACATCATCGCCTTCTTCTATGTTGATATGTCATCGTTGTATCATGAGGATTAAAGGGTAATAAACGACTAGCCTCATCTATCATTGTTATTTGGGCATTGGTGGCGGTGTCAGCGTGCAGTAAATGGGTTGAGTATCTCTAATATCTACACCCAGCCTCAAAGGTGCATGCGGTGTTGGCATGTCCTCACACGGTCGCTTGACACGATACACGAAAACGTTAGCTCTTCGACTGCGCCTCGAGGAACGCAATGTAATAGTTGGATTTTTTATTATTCACATACAGGTTGAACTTACAGTAGACTAGGTTCAGCATCTCATCGAATGTCATATTCGACATTATCCCAAAATCACCTACATTGGACGTCGAAGAACCAATAATCGCACCCTTCAAATAAAACACGCAATATATCGACTCCATTCCGACCTAATACGTGAGGCAATATACAACTCAATATTATACAATCATGAAATGAAGAGAAATATGTGTATTATATATCATAAATCTAACAACAAAAAACAAAGATTTTACTAAAGCTTTGTAGATGCAACGGAGGAAACGGGAGGAGCGGCGGCGCAGGACGCGGAGACGGAGGAGAATCTATTGGTGGAGTGCAGGAAGGTCGAAGGAGGACTTGGCGGAGTAGGAGGAGGAGACGGCGGAGCAGGAGGGTCGAGGGCGGGCGCAGGAGGGTCGAAGGCGCGTGAGGCATGAGGGTTTGCAGAAAGAAAAGCTGGGTTTAAGGGGACTTAAAGATATCGCATGCTCGGCGTACGATACCAATAGCACACATCGAAGATGCATTATCGTTGTAGTAGCTGGATAAAAAAAACATTAAAGGGTGTCGCATGTTGAACATGCGACACCACTGTAGCATCCAGATAAAAAAATTATTTTGTGGTACCTAGGGATTTAAGTAAATCCAAGATACTACTTAGGAATTTCCCTCTCTGCAACATATATACCCGAATTGGCAGAGTGAAAAACCTCAAAAAACAACTACAAAGAGCACCTTCCTACCATTAGTTACTAATCTGAAAGATTCACCATTCTCTGCCACCGTTCTCAGGGACTTGCATAATTTAAGGCACAGCCAACACAAATCCCCTGGCAAAAGCTTGAAGGTGATCAAGTATTGTTCCTTGCAACAAATTAAATTGCACTAAAATCAGCAGTACATCCAGATCTCTATCTTTTACTGGTTTAGTTATAGTCTCCAATCTACTGAAGATATGTCTCAACTCTCATGCCCAAAAACAAACCAAAGGAATGCTTCACTAAGGACTCCAACCGCCTTCGTAGCCCAACTAGCACCATCTGGGTGGATATGGAAAAAATAAAGAATGGCTGCCAGAACAATATGAACAATACTAGATGGCCACCCCCTTGACATGATGAGGTCTCCCACCCAGTCGGCATCTTCTCCAGCTTTTCCACCAATGACATCCAATTTGGGTCTTGGAGCCTACCATCAAACAAAGGTAAACCTAGAAACATGAGTGGTATGCTTGCCCACAAAGTACTCAGGGCCATCCCGCAATATTGTGTCCTCCTATGAAAGACCGAATGCACCAAACACCGATTTGTCCCTCTTTACACATGTCCTCAAGTGTCAGCCTCCACTCGCCTTAACAAAGAAGACCAAAAATATTGAATCGCCGGGGCAGAAAGATTTTTCTCGTGTGCCATCCGAGCAAATCCACCCATTCGTAGACTACCTAAACATCACAACTAACATGCCCCCCACAATGACAAACATGAGAGGTGCAAGGGAGCACACCTATATAATCACCATCTGTGACTAAAAGAAACCACCCTACAGCTAACCTTTCAGCAAAATTGAGAAAGAGGCCATTGCAGTGTACCTCTCCATCAATGTGATCCAATTCTTGTGGAAATTCAACGAAATTCCACTGAAATTCTCCGAATTTTCCATTTCTTTAGGTTATCGAAATCGAAACGTTCCCTTATTTCCTTTTCCAGGATTTCAACGAAATATCAGCGAAATATCAACGAAATTTCATCGAAATTACATGCCATTTCGGCGAACCGACAAAAATAAGGGTGTCTGCCCTTCGCTTTCATCGAAATTTGCATATATAATGAATTTTCACTTATTTATTCGCTAATGTGTTGAGTTGTTAGAGTGTTTTATATTGTTTAAAGAAGTTTCTTTAGTTAATTTCTATATTTTAGGTCTAAATCCAAACCAAATCAGTTAGGAACAAGATTTAAGAGCTAAATTAAAGTTTTAACTGAACATCTTTATATTTTTATTTTTCTTTATTTTGATATATATTTTTTTGTGGAAAGTCGTGAAATGAAAATTTGTATTCCTCGTAGCCCTAGAGCTCTCTTATATAGGAGAAAAGCTCTAGGGAGAAATTACATAAAGAAGATTGAAGAAATAGAAAATATAAATAAAGACAAAGAGATATAATTATCTCAACACTCCCCCTCAAGCTGGAGCATATGTATCTATCATGCTCAACTTGGAACAGCACCGGTGAAAAGGACCCCTCGTAAGAGCCTTGGTAAAATTGTCTGCAACATGATCGCCTAACGCAACATGGGAGGTGGAAATAAGCCCCTTTTAGATCAAATTACGGGTATAATGACAATCTACTTCGATGTGCATTATTCTCTCATGGAAGGCTGGATTATTTGCTATGAACAAAGATGCTTGATTATCACACTTGAGGTACATCGAAAGAGGCACCTCAACTTGACCCACATCATTTTCGTGCTCCCTTGGGCCATAGCTCTATATTCTGATTCAGCGCTAGACGAGCAACAATTGTATGTTTCTTACTCTTCCATGAAAACAGTGAGCTACTAACTAATACAGTGAAGACTGAAGTGGACTTTCCTGTCTTTAGGACACCCAGCATAATTCGCATATGCACATCTAGTAAGTGATAGAGATGTATCTCTTCTGAAAAGAAGACCTGCACCCGGAGAAGATTTTAGATATCTCAAGATCATGCAAACTACATCCATATGAACCTATCTGGGTTGCTCCATAAAATGGCTTGACTCTACTCACAGCAAATGAAATGGCATGCATGGTAATGGTAACATATAGCAACTTCCCAACAAGCTCTCTGTGTCGTCTCGTATCCACCTCCTCGGAGTCATCATGATAGAGTCTAGCATTGGGATCCATTGGTGTAGTGGCAAGTCTGCATCCTGTCATGCCTGTCTCAGCCAAAAGGTCAGTAACATACTTCCTTTGCGTCATAACCATACCCCGTTAATCGCGTGCAAATTCCAAGCCAAGAAAGTAATGTAGCTTGCCAAGGTTCTTGGTCAATTATCGTCCAAGGAAATCCTTAGCTGCCTGAATACCATGTTCATTGCTGCCAATAACAACGATATCATCAACATAAAACCAGAACAACAACAGTACCTCTCTGAGTTCTCTTAACAAAAAGAGAATGATCTGCAGTAGGTCTAACAAAGCCATTATGTTCAATCAACTCTGAGAGCTTCTGAAACCAAGCTCTCAGACTCTGCTTAAGGCCATATATGGCCTTGTGAAGTCAGCACACCATACTAGACTCCCCCTCAGCAGCAAACCCCGGTGGCTGCCTTATGTAAACTTCCTCCAGCAGATCTCCATACAAGAATGCATTCTTGACATCTCACTGAAAAAGCAGTCAGTCACGTACCACAGCAACTGCAATAAGAATCCGCAACATAGAGTTGCGCGCAACGGGAGAAAAAAATATCCTGATAATCTATCCCATAGGTTTCTGTGAACCCACGGGCAACCAGTCTGGCCTTATATCTGTCCAAAGTCCCATCAGCTCGGAGTTTTACAGTAAACACCCACTTGCTGCCAACTACATACGCACCCGGAGAAGCCTGTACAATACTCCACATACCACGAGACTGTAAAGTTGTCGTCTCCTCTTCCATGGACAGATGCCACAGACTATTCTGCAATGCCTCCTGATAGGACCATGGTATCTCCAGGCAGACAGTCCCACAACAAACCTTTGAAAATCTTCGAAAAGACGCTCCAATGATACATGAGAAACTACAGGATGCATAGTACATGCCCCCTCTGCTTCTGTAGAGCAATAGGTACATCTAGATCTTTAGTACTCGCAGAAAGTGTATCATCCAAGACATCATGCACCTCAAGCTGCACAAGCAAATCACCTGTGCCATTAGAAGAACTCATATGCTCAGAACATACCTAAAAGTTGGATGATGAAGGTGTCACATGAGCATGGGGTCAACGCTGGTAAACCTGTGTAAAGAAAGTAGACTACTGCTGAGGCGGTGGTGGCGATGGTGACGATGATGGTGTAGTAGAGAACGGAGGTAGAGGCATATAGACCTCTCCATCTTCTAAAGAAATAAGCTTATAATCTGTAGGAGAAAATTACATAATGGACTCAAAGAAGGTGACACCGACACTAACATAGTACTTTCGCCGAACAGGGTCAAAGAAACGGTATCCCTTTTAGGTCTTGGAATATCCAACACACATTTTACAGCTCTGGGAGAGAGCTTGTCAAGACCAAGAGATATATGATGAACAAAAGCCACAGAATCGAAAACACGAGACGTAAGAGAGAAAAGATCCATCTCGAGAAACGCAATCAAGAACGGGATCTTCTCCCTCGGAATAGAATAAGGCATATGATTTACCAGGTAACAAGCAGTTAGAACCGCATCCCCCCAGTACGAATGAGGAGCACGACTCTGAATCAAAAGAGTCATGGTAATATCCAAAAGATGACGGTGTTTTCGTTCAACCACCCCATTATGTTGGGAAGTATACGCACAAGATGTTTGATGTACAATACCAAGGGACTTAAGGAATTGGGAAAGTTGAGTATTGCAGAATTCAAGAGCATTATCTGAACATATAAACTTGACTTTGGCAAAAAAAATATTACTTATTTCATTAATAAAAGACTGAAAAATAGGACCAGCATCAGACTTGTTCTTAAGAAGAAAAACCCAAGACAATCTTGAAAACTCATCAACTGCAACAAGATAAAATCTGTGTCCCTGATGATCCGGGACATGACTTGGACCCGAAATATCAAAATGAATTAACTCAAACAGACTATGACTGCTCTGACCCCGACGACTCTGGTAAGTGGACCGATGATGCTTCCCAAGCTGGAAGGCATCGCACTGAAAGGTAGAGCGAGGAGAAATATATGAAAGAACGTGACACAGCTTTTGTAGAGGAAGATGATCGAATTGTAGATGCCATATGTAGGGAGAAACAGACCCAATGCGAAAAGAAGAGATACCAGCAACGGAGATTGCACCAGTCTGTAGAGACCCCCTAGCTCACGGCCAGAACCAATCACCCTGCCCGTGAGAATGTCCTGAAAAACAAGAGCAGATGGATCAAATATGGCATGGCAATGTAAATCCTTGGTGATTTGACTAATTGATAGTAAATTCATAGAAAAATCGGGAGCGTAAAGAACATTCTGAAGTCGCATTGTAGGAGTCAACTGCACCTCCCCCTGACCAGTGATGGGAGAGTGTGTCCCATCTGCTATCACAACAGATCGTCTAGGCAGAGTCGGACGGAATTCACTAAACCGACCTCTGTCACTACAGAGATGATGAGATGCTCCTGAATCCATGATCAATTCCGACTGCCATGTAACAACAAGTAAAGGCATATGATGTACCTGATGTGGATGCTGATGCTAAGGCAGCTACCTCTAAGGGCCTGTTTGATTGCAGGGTTGGGCAGGGTTGGCCCAACCCTGGTTACTATTCACAAGGGTACTTCCTCCTCACAGATTACTATTCACCCATCCCAACCCAGCCCAACCCAACCCCTACCCAACCCTGCAACCAAACAGGCCCTAAGGATCCTGAATGAGAGCTAGTTGACCTAGGAGTAGGCATGATCACCCTGAGTCGCGCCACAAGTTCGTCAAATCTCTGATCAGCAACCGATGATGGGCTCCCGACCTGTTTGGTTTGTTCTGCAACCCGGGCCGAAGCAGGAAATCTATACTTAGAATAGCGGGTTTCCTCAGAATGGCCTGGCCTGTGGCAGTAGGTGCACGGCTAACGGGTTCGACCACGCCCTCCTCTGCCACGACTAGCCCCCCCCCACCCCGATATGCTGTAGAGCTTCCCCTACCACGAGATGCAGCCATAGCTGAAGATTTATGGGACTACAAGGTACCACCGAAGGATATAGATAGCCTACTCAATCTGCGATATGCCTCCTCCATTGGAGGTATGGTAGCATCAGTAAGAATCTGCGCTCGAGTAGCATCGTACTCAGGATTAAGAGCCCTCGAAAATGCGTAAAGGGTAAGAAGGGGGCGACCGTTTTGCTTCAACGTGAAGATATCGTGCTGGAACTGCAGTATCTTTGACTCATTCTTCGTCTGAGAGTATGTAGCGGCGCGAATGTCCCACATAGCCTTTGCAGTAGGCTGACTCGAAATATCCTTGGCTATCACTGGTGACACAATCCCAGATATCCACATACGTGCATAAGCATCATTTACCTTCCATGAGGCATTTATCCCAGACTTGTCACTTGGCTCTTCCACTGTGAGGATGTGCTTCTTGTTATTGCATCGCATCAAACTCATGAACTGCATAGCCCACAGCTCATAGTTTGTCCCATGGAAGGCCATGTCGGCGATATATCAGCGATATACCCCCCATTTCGATATTCAGGTGTATATCCTTTTACACGGTATCGGCGATATATCGTCGACATATGGCATATTTTTTCTTCCTTGCTAAGTTTTGGGATCTTTTTTTGCCTATAAATGAGGCATATCGGCAGCTATTTCCACCATCTCAACCTTGGCATTCCAACCTTGCTTTCCTCTCTTTCTTTGCATTTTAAGGTGAGATTTTGATTTCCTCTTCCTTAGTGATTTTGTTCTCATGTTTGTTCTATATTAGTATTGCATATTTTCCTTTTACATGTAATTTGGGCTCTAAATTTTGGGGATTTTGATGTTTGTGTAGTAATTAAGAGATCTTATGGATGAATTGGTTTGGATCTCTTGTTTAGGAGTTAGGAAACATGATTTGGTGGTGAATTTTGTTTACAAAATGTGTGTATTTAAATAAATCCGAAAATTAAAAAAAAAAGATCTACAATTTATTGAGTTTTTTGTTCATGAAATTTGGGGTTTTGATTTTTTCTATTCATTAAGAGATATTATGGTTGAATGGAGTTGTATATATTGTTTAGGAGTTAGGAAACAAAATTTATGGTGATTTTTGTTTACAAAATGTGTGTATTTAAATAAATCCGAAAATTAAAAAAATAGATCCACAATTTATTAAAGTTTTTGTTCATGAAATTTGGGACTTTTGATTTTTGTGTGTTTATTAAAAGAAGTTATAGATGGATGGAGTTGGATCTCTTGTTTAGGAGTTAGGAAACATGATTTGGTGGTGATTTTTGTTAACAAAATGTGTCTAATTAAATAAATCCGAAAAATTAAAAAAATAGATCCACAATTTAGTGATTTTCTTGTTCATGGAATTTGGGGCTTTTGATTTTTGTGTGTTCATTAAGAGATGGTATGGTTGAATGGAGTTGTACATATTGCTTAGGAGTTAGGAAACAAAATTTATGGTGATTTTTGTTTACAAAATGTGTGCATTTAAATAAATCCGAAAATTAAACAAAAATAGATCTACAATTTATTGAAGGTTTTTTTCATGAATTTGGGGCTTTTGATTTTTGTGTGTTTATTAAGAGATGTTATGGATGGATGGAGTTGGATCTCTTGTTTAGGAGTTAGGAAACATGATTTAGTGGTTATTTTTGTTAACAAAATGTGTCTAATTAAATAAATCCGAAAAATTAAAAAATAGATCCACAATTCAACGATTTTTTTGTTCATGAAATTTGGGGCTTTTGATTTATGTGTGTTTATTAAGTGATGTTATGGATGGATGGAGTTGGATCTCTTGTTTCTGAGATAGGAAACATGATTTGGTGGTGATTTTAGTTAACGAAAAGTGTCTCATTAAATAAATCCGAAAATTAAACAAAAATAGATCCACAATTTAGTGAGTTTTTTGTTCATGAAATTTGGGGATTTTGATTTTTTTGTGTTTTTTGTTCAGGATTCAAGATCATGGCACACTCCGGTTCAGGCTCTGATGGTTCTCATGGACAGATGGACTTGGACGGTGGAGAGATTGGTTGGAAGTATGCCACCGCTCCAGATGGCAACAAAGCAAAACCACAGTGCAACTTATGTGGGAAGACGTTGGGAGGAGGGGGTATTACTAGACCGAAGCATCATCTTGTTGGCAGCAATAAAAATATTGCCAAGTGCACTCGTTGTCCAAAAGACGTGAGGAACTTGGTGAAGGCCAGCATGGAGGGGAAAAAGGAGAAGGATGTGGAGAGGTCCAGGCAGGATGAACAGTTCAAGGAGTTCATGTTTAAGGAGTTCAATGTCCTCTCAGATTCAGACGACGAGGACTTCGTCTACCCCGATGACATTCAGATCGAAGCCGAGAGGAGGGCGCACAAGAGGGCGACAAAAGAGTCCATGAGGAGCGAGTTTGAGAGGAGAGAACTCGTTGGTGCACGCGGCGGCTTTCCTGGTGTCGGTGGCAGTGGGAGTGGTTCTGGAGGTGCACCAGTACCACTACCCACTAAGAAACACAAGGGGAAGGGACTAGTACCATTCTTGACGAGGAGTGGGTCCATACAGTACAATCCAAGCAAGGACCCGAAGCAAAAGACGGTGAAGAGGATGTTCACCAATGCACGGGAGAGAGTGGGCAAGGCCATCGGCAAGCTCTTCTTTGGGGAGAGTATCCCAGCTCATGTCGCTAGCGGACCTTTTTTTACAGCATGTCATTGATGAGATTGCCGCAGCTGGAACGGGAGTGAAGGCTCCCACTGCCAAAGAGTTGATGAACAGCTATCTTGTGCAGGAGAAGGAGGAGATGAACGAGTACATCTCGGACCTGAGGAAGAGATGGCTAGAGTACGGCGGGACGCTAATGTATGATGGCTGGACAAGCTATACGAGGAAGCATATCATCAACTTCCTCGTATACTGCGACAGTAAGACCATTTTTCTTAAATCCGTCGATGCATCTGAGCAGGTCAAGGACTACAAGTACCTGCTAAAGTTGATGAAGGACGTCATTAAGGGTGTTGGGAAAGAGAACATTGTACAGATTGTGACGGACAACGGCAGCAACTTCAAGAAAGCAGGTGAAACAATAATGAAGTCTAGCAGCTACGGCATTTTTTGGACACCTTGTGTTGCTCATTGCATAGATCTGATTCTGAAGGACTTCGACAAGAGGAAGCTCGTCGCGAAGGTCATGGAACAAGCACGAGTGATCACGACTTTCATTTACAACCATTCCAAAGTGTTGTCTTTGATGAGGCGGAAGTGCAATGGTGAGTTGGTGAGGCCTGGCATCATACGCTTTGCAACCAATTTTATAGTGTTGCAAAGCCTCAAACAACACAAGGCATGGTTGAAGAACATGTGCTGCCAAGGTGAATGGTTCGAGAACTCAGAAGCTCGGACCGAAGGAGGATGGAGAGTGGTGACAATCATCAATTATCTCTATTTCTGGGATGAAGTGACAAGGGTCATAAAGATAATGGAACCTGTTGTTTATGCATTGTGTATCGTAGATGGGGACAAGAAGCCAACTATAGGAGTCATCTACGAGGCAATGCGTTGCGTGAGGGAGAAGGTTAGAGAAGCGGTTAGGAGAGGATTTAAAGCATCGTTGAACATCATAGACGAACGATGGTCCAAGATGCTCTCGCATCCTCTTCACAAGGTTAGTATGTATTATTATCTAATAAATATTTTTAATCCATTTTGGTAGTTATTTTAGAAGGATTAAGATTTTTGAGAATTGTTCATCTCCAGCGTATTACTTGAATCTGAAGTACCAATACAAGAACAGTCTTGGTACAAATGCTGACCTTCTAGCAGCTGTATAACTTGTGCTGGAGAAGCTCGTCAAGACGAGATGGCACAAACCTCGTGCATGAATGAGGTAATATTGATTGTATAATGTCCAATCTATAGTCACCTACAGTGAGTTTAAAATTATTTTGAGGCATAAACCATGTTATGACTTAAAATTTTGATTATGTGCAGATTAAATACTTCAGGGAGGCCTTGGGTTCTTTCAGTAGAGTAACCGCGGTTAATGAACGCGGCAGTACTCTTTCTGGTAAGGATTAAGTCTACTGATTGTGATGTGTAACAATTTGACTATAATTGATTTATCTCTTTTGGATTTTCCACAGCTGAATGGTGGTTACTGTATGGAATGGAAGCTCCCAACCTACAGAAAGTGGCAGTGAAAGTATTGTCCCAAACAGCATCTGCCGGTGGTTGTGAGAGAAATTGAAGCACATTCAACTGGATCTATTCAAAGAGACGGAACAAGTTGGGAGAACAACGGCTCCACGATCTTGTTTTTGTGCACTACAACTTGAGGTTGAAGATGAAACATGCAAGAGAGGGGCATGACAAAGAGGACTACGCAGACCCTATCGATCTTGCATATAATTTCAAGATGCACAATGATGATGCAGATGAAGATGTTCTGCAGAGGTTGTTGGATTCCAACAGTGCTCCATTGCTCGATCAACCGGGAGGCATGCCGAATCGGAATATAAGCCAACAAATGGGAGCAGATGTTGGTGACTACATGGCCAGATCTGGGCGAATCACGGACCCTCTTGGAGGGGTGGAGCTTGATGCGATTGTGGACGACATTCTCTCCATTGGATCGAAATCCAAATCGAAATCAAAAGATAACAGTGAGAGCGATGATAATGATGATGGTGCCGGTGGTCGTGGTGAATCAGGTGATGGGGAGACATATTCAGGGGGGTCAGGGTCTGCAGGAGGTGGTCGTGGACTACATGATGATACAAGATTCGAGTCAGGGCGAGAATACATTGAACGACGTGGAAACATACATGGGTAGTTTGTCCCAAGTCCGAGTCCAGGACCTATGGATTACGATGCATATGGACGACATGGTGATCATCCTACAGATAGCTACATGGACGATTTGATATCATCTGCAAGTTCGTTGAGTTGCATGGACATTGACAGCACATACCGTAGAGGAACATCCAGTCCCATGGGCGGATATGGACCTCACAAGATGAAAGATCATTTGGCGTCTTCCCTGAATATTTTCATGCTCCTCCACCTAGACCCCCTCCTCCTCCTCAAGCGTATACTCCTCCATCTTATGGATATGGTAGCAACAGTGGGTATGGAGGATATAACAGCTACAGCGGTGAGAACTACCAAGGTAGCCAACCCGAGCAGAGCCAGGGCAGCTTCTTTGGTGGTGACAGTTTCGGTTTCTTCCCTGAGTATCACGCTCCTCCTCCAGGTCCTCCTCCTCCACAGAGATCTTCTCCTACTCCGTCGTCGTCATCCCAAGGATCTCAAGCTAGTACTTCACAACCTCGATGTACACCTCGTGACACCGGATATAGCAATGCTTATCCTCGACTCGGGATACTCATAGGGATTGATGACCATCGATACAGGAAGTATATCATGGATTATAAGGCCATGTACTCGTACATGACATGGGAAAACTATTGCGAGTTCATTTAGTCCGCAATCCGCTATGAGAAACAACATGGCAGAGGGGTCGATTTAGATCCGTCGCGGAATTCTTGATTTTAGGTCATCTCTTTTACAATGCTAAATTGATTTCGATATTTTTCATTTATTGTTGTAGCCTGTATATAGATAAATCTTTATACCAAACAATGATTGTCTCGTTATATATTCCAATCGATATGACCGATATGTGCAGTTTAAGGATCATAATCCTCATAAATTATCTATGTGTGTTATGAAGTGTATATTTGTAGTATTTCATGTTATAAACTTATAAGAACTTGAATGGAATCCATTTCCAATATTTATAAGCCAAGAATCAACATAACATCGAGATGATCGATATGTGCGATACCGATATGTGTGATATATGGTCTATACTCTATAAATGGACCGATATGTGTAATATAAGTGTGTATTTGTACGTTATTTGTTGTTTTAATATCTTGGATGACCTTAATTTCGGAAAAATGCCAAAAAAACTGGCTTTTTTTGAGCCATTTTCGATATTTCCATCGATATCATTGATATATCCTGATATATCCATTTCCGGGTGGACCGAAACGGTATCGATATCGATACGGCCTTCCATGGTTTCTCTCATCCATCTTGACTATGCGTGTTGGACCTTTGAAGACACCCATGGATGGAACGTTAGCCTTGTTGTCGGAAATAATGACAACTATCTCTAAGACTGGATTAACAACAAGAACTTGTGCCTACACTACGGGAAGATGGTTGTGGGTGTAGACTCATACCACAACCTCTTCCATTCTTTGTAGACGTCTTTGGGTAACTAGAGTGTTTTATATAATCATGTCACACCCTAGAAATCCAAGAACGAGACTGCAGTTGCACTAGGCACAACGCGGGACGGCACGATGAGCCACACGGCACAGAAGGGCCGCACAACACGAGAAGCACGGCTGGGAGGCTAAGCGGCAAGGTAGCACAGCACGGGAGGTACGTCTAGGCGGCGGGGTCGTACGTTGCGACTAGGTCGTACGGAACAAGGCGTGCGGCTGGGCAGCAGGCCAAGCCGCAAGGCTCGACTGCGTGGGTGCGTTGGTGGCCGCACGCGTAGGAGACGCGGCTGCGCGAGTGCGCGGGTACGCACTTGTTAACTCCTCAGGATCCGGGTACCCGTTTACGCGCAATTCGCAATATATCATTCACATTTAATCACACAAGTCGCACAAATACAGGGAAAATTTTTCGCGCAAATTAAGACATTCATTCTCAACACATGACCACAAGTAAAAGAGACAATATGGCACCAAAATTCTTTTCATTAATATTCATATCAGTTTACAACGTATACAAAGATCTTCCATTACATCATATATCCCAAAGTGTAATACAAAAGAGATAGCATTTACATCATTATTTGAACAAAAACTGAGACAAGGAATTCATACCGTCTCGTATATACTCTGTCTCCTGGAAGCATATAGCTACTGAGCGGCTACTGAACTGCAGGCTGTTTGCCTGCCACACACATAATAGGAAAGAAGAGGCGTCAGCCATTGCTGGTACCTCCTTAAAATTTATAAAAATAACTTGACATTTAATATGTACAAAAGCAGGCAAGTAGAAAGGTGGTATAAGTAAAATCTACATCTACTTGCGTAAGTAAAAAGGGTTTGTTTGTAATGCGTTTCTAATGTTTTCCCCCAGAACCCGGCATTTCCCATATGTCATATTTATATAGCAATTGTGTAATCATGAGTGTATGAGTGTGAATGCATATATCAATTTCCTTAGAGATCAAGTTGGCGAGTGAAAAATGGAAAAGTTGAGATTGTAGAGATCTATTGATTTATTTAAATTCTTGGGTAGAGAGAATGGTCTTTTGATCATAACTTCTCAAATTCTAACTTCAATGTTTCAGATATAGCTCCAGATGTTGTAGATGTAGATATGGAGGATCTAGATATAGAATCGCCAAGTCTGTTTGGCGAAGAAACTCAAGCGGTGAAGAAGCCTGCAAATGGCTCTTCCGTCTCGCCCTCTAATTGGAAGCGCGGTCCAATAGAGGGATAGGTCTACTCCCCAACTACGCCACTGAGACGGGTGAGAGAGACTCCCTAGAAAAGTCACTCTAGAAAACTGCCCGACTAGTACGGGCGGACGAGCTCGTTCGAAAAACTGAAAAACAAGGATCCCCCGCCTGGGTATCCTAAAGACAGGGTCAGCGGAACTGGTCTAAAGTCAGGATCCCAACGAGGCGTAAAAACATTGCGAGCTCGCGTAAAAACCGTGAAAAGACTGGGATCCTAGACCCGCGCATTAAGCGGCCGCTGCCCTAACTGGGCTTCCTGTTCTTCCGCCCAGTTGAGGGTCACCGCGCCCTCGCACGGTCAGGTGTAAGGTCAACATGACCGGCACAATTAATTGTCATCATCGAGTAACTACCATATAGATGTACTTGAGTATAGATTCAGTTCATATTCCAATATTGTAGCTTCTTCTTTATTCTTATTGGAATATATATATATATAGAAAGAAAATAAAAAGGGCTCTTACCCGATCTTGTATTCCTAATGATTGTGGACTTGCTATAGATGCTTCAAGACGCAACATGTCAGATACAAGTATGATGCAGACCTTCTTATAGAATATAAGAGTATATATATGATTACGTAAAGTTTTCTAAACAAGATCCATTCATCAAAAGAGTCACGACCACCCATCATAGCTTATAAATTATTGCAGTGAGCTTATAAACTATGTTATAGATATTAAATCTAGGAGCCTCGGTTTTGTATTAACTAATTTATCTTTTAACTGAGTATTTAAAGAGTGGTATTGACTTTTAGTTTATCACAATCAAGGTAATTCAGTTTTTTTTTTTTTAAAACTCCCTCTAATTTGAATTAGATAAATAGTTGCAAACCGTTTCTTATAAATATATGTATTTTATAAAATCAGGTTACACTTATTTATACATAATAAGAACATAACTATTGTTTGTACTAGGACACCACTCATTTGCATCATTTGATCTTATATTTTAACTGTAATCCTTATTCCTGGATTCAATTGCTAATTTAAAACAAGTAAAACCGATTTATAATACTATGTTCTCATTAAATTTGAGATCAAGTTGTTTGGAAACATGCTTTGCACGAATAATACCCTCAAGTCTTAATTCTAACCATCAATCACACAACAAAATTTCTGTGACGTTATATATATATATATATATATAAACAGTAACCAACATCACCATATTGAACCATATAGTACAAATACCTAGTCACATTTACGCAAGGATAAAAAATTTTATACACAGATGCCAATTATAACCAACAATACACTGAATGATTTGCAATAAAAAAAATTTAAAAAAAAACGTCTAAATCAACCACCCTTTTTATCCCAGATTTAATAGTAGAAGGACTATGCAGGAATTATCATAATAATTTACCAAGTTATATATATGAGATTTATAAAATATTATATTGTACTTAATGTTTAAAGATGATGTATACAACAGATTTCACCTAAAATAACCCTGTAGGAAGTGTAATAGAGTCAACATTTTAGAAAAATTTGACCTTACAACTAGCAGACTATTAGCATTGGACAGTAATTTTTTTGTTAAAAATTAATTCTGTTACCTTAGTGGATAATCAGAGTATAGACTCCAGTACTCACTGAAAATATATGGTTTTAATTTCAAGCATGATCAAATATACAAGTCTAAATATGGAGCCTAATAATTTGATATTTAAGTTTGGCATGACTAGATTACAAGGCATTCCCATTTTCAGTCCTCAGGTAAGGATCAAGATTTATAACAGTATAAAAAAATGTGGAAATCACATGTAGACCAAAAGAAAAAAGATGAAAAGCTTGTACATGTATGGCAGCAAATGGAGAGGGGAGATTGTACCTTTGAATGTCTCAATTTGAAGGAACAAGAGCATGCATGCAGCTGAAAAGGGTTAGCAGCTGCTTTTGGAAGCACAACAGTGGCTTTGGCTGCCTGATGTTGCAGAGAAAAGGTGTCTCCAGGCCTTGGTGCTTCAAAAGGGCAGCAGATCAACTCCCAGGGCTGCTGGATAGAAATTCCAGCAACAGTTTTTTTTTTGGTTGAATGGAGTAGGAATAGGCTGCTTTTGTGGAGAAACTTGGGTTTTTAGGAAAGAAAAGAAAGAGAGAGAGGAAAAGAGGGGAATGGTCTTCTCGGTTGGCTTCTTGAAGTAGAATTACGGTAGAAATTGAGTAGAGGAGATGTGATTTATATAGCAAGGGAATATTCCTTTGTTAATGGACAAGTGGAGAACTTAGGGGATACAAGTGTTGGAAATTTAAAAGTCCCAACGGCTGTTCTGTCAAGCAGACAGGGCTCCTATATGAGATTTTATTTTATTTTATTTTTATATTTGATATGTTTAAAATGACCGTACGTGCACCTCGGGTCTCGGATTTTGACACGAAATATCTTGTTTTGATCGTCTCGGAACGACGATCAATATAAGTATAATATTGATATACTTTCGGTCGGATTTTGAATACCCGAAATTTTCGGATACGGTTTTTGTTTAGGATTAAATTTTGTAATTTAAAAATATCAAACGACCTCCGATTGACGAACGGTCGATTCCGTTGGTCTTGTATCGTCGAATCGGATCTAATGACGGTCTCGGTTCGTTTTGCGGTTTCCGAATTTGCGTCGCGGCTTTTTCGCGGCGCGCAAGACGAAGTGACCGATTTTTGATCGATTTCACCCGAACAACTTTTGATTCACTACTAATTGGTCGTTTTAGGTTGTTTAGTATTGACCGACAATGTTATTGGGTTCATTGGACCCAAAATCGGACGAGTTCGGGTTTGATTGAAAACCGGATGTTACAAATATAAAAACCTCAAAGGGAGTCTCGTCCTCGAGACTCGAGTTAAGGTCATTAGGTGTCTTGTTTAGATTTCATTTGGTCATAAAAACCTCAAAGGGTTTTGGACCCATAAAAACCTCAAAGAGAAGATAAGCCATATATTCATCATATATTTAATTACAAAAGCTTGTTTTGATTGTTACATCAGAAAAGCTGCGGGTATCGTGCCCGCATGTCGGCTTCAGTCTCCCATGTCGCTTCATTGACGCCGTGTCGGTGCCACAAAACCTTGACCAATGAAATTTCTTTGCTGCGAAGCTTCTTCACGGCACGGTCAAGTATCTGGACAGGCTTCTCCTCATAAGTCAGATCCGGCTCTACATCAAGATTCTCATAACTGATGATGTGCCGAGGGTCGTGCACATATTTTCTCAAGTTGGATACATGGAAGACGTCGTGAATAGCTGATAGATGTGGAGGAAGGGCTACTCGATAAGCAACCTTCCCCACTCGAGCAAGAATCTCGAACGGTCCAACATATCGTGGCGCCAACTTGCCACAAACACCGAATCTCTGCACTCCCTTCATGGGAGATACTCGCAAAAATACCCAATCTCCAACCTATAATTTATAGGAATATAATTAGTATAAGATTAAGTTGAACACCTATATATCATAATTGAGTGGATGAGGAGAAAATAATTAGATTACCTGAAACTCTAAGTCTCTCCTCCGACGGTCTGCATAGCTCTTCTGGCGGCTTTGTGCCGTCAAAAGCCTCCGTCTCACAAGATCAACAGCTCTCGCAGTCTCCTCCAAGAGATCTACGGAATATAAAGCATGATTGCCTACCTCACGCCAACTGAGAGGTGTGAGGCATCTCCGCCCGTATAGGGCTTCGAATGGTGCCATGCCAATACTGGAGTGATAGCTGCTGTTGTACGTGAATTCCACCAACGGCAGATGGTCCTTCCAGGACCCTTTCCACTCCAAAGTGCATGCGCGAAGTAGATCCTCAAGTGTCTGAATGGTGTGCTCACTCTGCCCGTCAGTCTGTGGATGGTATGCAGAACTCATCTTCAGCTCTGTCTGTAGTGCTGACATGAACTGATGCCAATAATGAGATGTAAATCTCGAATACCTGTCAGACACCACTTCTCGTGGTATACCATGCAGCCTGATAATGTTCTGCACATAGAGCTTGGCCAACCTGGGTGGAGTGTAAGTCGTGTGGACAGGTATGAAATAGGCTGACTTGGTCAATCTATCAACAACGACCCATATAGAATCATGGCCACCTGGCGTCTTCGGCAATCCTGTGACAAAATCCATAGAAATGCTCTCCCACTTCCACTCGGGAATGGGGAGAGACTGCAGTAATCCTGGCGGTCTTCTGTGCTCGGCCTTGACCATCTGACAGGTCATGCATCTGCTGACATGTAGCGCCACATCGCGCTTCATTCCATCCCACCAGAAATGTCGACGCAGATCACGGTACATCTTCGTGCTACCGGGATGGATAGATAACCGTGAACTGTGTGCCTCGTCCAAAATGTCTCTGCAAAGCTGCTCGTCATTGGGTACAACGACCCGTCCTGCCTTCCATAAAATAGACTCCATCACAACAAAGTCGTCAAATTCGTCCTTGACGGCGCGCATGTATCTATCATGAATCCACGGATCGGTCTTCTGGCCTTCTACAATACGATCCCAAAGACTGCTGTATCGTGGAGGCACGGCAGTAGAAATGGATGCGCTCTCCTGAGGATGCCAATCGCTCAAAGCTGCAAGCGTATCCCACGTGTATAGCCAGTTCGTCGTACCATCAGCATGCGCTCTCCTGCTGAGTGCATCAGCCACCACGTTTCCCTTACCGGGATGGTAAGAGATCGTGCAATCATAATCCTTCAGCAGCTCGAGCCATCTGCGCTGTCTCATATTCAACTCCTTCTGATCAAAGATGTACTTTAGGCTCTTATGATCTGTGAAAATCTCGAAGTTCACCCCATATAGATAGTGGCGCCAGATCTTCAAGGCGAAGACAACTGCCGCCAACTCCAAGTCATGTGTGGGGTAGTTCCGCTCGTGCGGTCTCAACTGTCGTGATGCATAAGCAATTACCTGTCCTCTCTGCATCAATACTGCCCCCAGACCTTCCCCAGATGCATCTGTGTAGACTGCATAGTCCTGAGTGCCTGAAGGAAGAGCGAGAATGGGTGCTGTAGTCAACCTCTCCTTCAGTGTCTGGAAGGCCTGCTCACACGAACCGTCCCAAATAAATGGGACTCCCTTCTGCGTCAGTCGTGTCAGAGGGCGAACAATGCGTGAAAATCCACTGACAAAGCGTCTGTAATAGCCCGCTAATCCGAGGAAGCTCCGAATCTGAGTGACTGTCTTGGGCTGCTCCCAAGACATAACTGCATCTATCTTCGCAGGATCAACCGCGATACCTGCTCCAGAAATGATGTGTCCCAAAAATGAGACTTGGGATAACCAGAACTCGCACTTGCTCAACTTGGCGTATAGCTTGTGCTCCGGCAATGTATCCAACACAATCCGTAGATCATTCGCATGATCCCATTCATTCCGTGAGTAGATGAGCACATCATCGATGAACACCACTTACAAACTTGTCCAAGTATGGACGGAAGATACGGTTCATCATATCTATGAAAGTCGCAGGTGCATTGGTGAGCCCAAACGGTATCACCACAAACTCATAGTGTCCATAGCGAGTCCTGAAGGCTGTCTTCGAAATATCTGACTCGCGAATCCTCAGCTGATGGTAACCTGAGCGAAGATCGATCTTCGAGAAAACCGAAGATCCCTGAAGCTGATCGAATAAATCATCGATGCGTGGCAAAGGATAACGGTTCTTCACCGTTCTCGTGTTCAGCTGCCTGTAATCGATGCATAGTCTCATGGATCCATCCTTCTTCTTGACAAATAGAACCGGAGCACCCCAAGGTGAAGTGCTCGGCCTCACGAATCCCAAGTCAAGCAACTCCTGCAACTGCACCTTCAGCTCCCTCAACTCGGCTGGTGCCATGCGATATGGTGCCATAGAGATCGGCTGTGTATCTGGTAGCAATGTGATCTCGAACTCGATCTCTCTCTCAGGAGGTAGCCCTGGTAGCTCATCAGGAAAGACATCTGGATATTCTGATACTACTTGGATATCCTGTATCATCGGCTCCTGATCAGATACTTCCCGAACAAATGCAAGGTACGAATCGCAACCCTGATCAACAAGTCGCTGGGCCCGCAATACTGAAATATACTCCATGGTGGAGTCATGCAAAGTACCCTCAAAAGTGAACTCGGGTAGATCGGGTATCCTGAAGACAACGGTCTTCCTAAAACAATCAACAAGTGCATGATGGGCGGATAGCCAATCCATGCCCAAAATCAAATCGAACTCATCAAGCTGCAGAAGTAGACAATCTGCAATCATCTCATGACCGCCAATCAGTATGGGCAAGTGCCTGACTATCAGAGATATGACAAATAACTGGCCACCTGGCCCTCGGATGTGATATGGAGGAGATAGTGTTTCTGCAACTCCATCTAAAGAAACTAGTAGTCTCAAAGCAAGGAAAATGTGTGTCGCTACAGAATCAAATAAAAAATGGAAAGGTCGATAGCGTAGTCAGGATGTGTGCTAGTTGGTTAGTCATCTCCTGGTCTGGTCAGTATAATATGGCTCTGCATAAGAACCATATTTAATCATAAAAATACCATTTGGAGATACCTATGATATATGCTTTTTCTCTTCTTGGGATATAATATGAAAATTAATGAAATTGGTGACATCTGTGGTGATTGAATCTGAATGTCATATTTCCCTTCTCGGACTCACGACAAGTCGGAAGACTGTCGCTATCCAAGAACTTAATGCGATCGGAATATTAGTACTGCAATGTGCGTATCGGGGTACCACAGCTCTGATACCAAACTGTTAACTCCTCAGGATCCGGGTACCCGTTTACGCGCAATTCGCAATATATCATTCACATTTAATCACACAAGTCGCACAAATACAGGGAAAATTTTTCGCGCAAATTAAGACATTCATTCTCAACACATGACCACAAGTAAAAGAGACAATATGGCACCAAAATTCTTTTCATTAATATTCATATCAGTTTACAACGTATACAAAGATCTTCCATTACATCATATATCCCAAAGTGTAATACAAAAGAGATAGCATTTACATCATTATTTGAACAAAAACTGAGACAAGGAATTCATACCGTCTCGTATATACTCTGTCTCCTGGAAGCATATAGCTACTGAGCGGCTACTGAACTGCAGGCTGTTTGCCTGCCACACACATAATAGGAAAGAAGAGGCGTCAGCCATTGCTGGTACCTCCTTAAAATTTATAAAAATAACTTGACATTTAATATGTACAAAAGCAGGCAAGTAGAAAGGTGGTATAAGTAAAATCTACATCTACTTGCGTAAGTAAAAAGGGTTTGTTTGTAATGCGTTTCTAATGTTTTCCCCCAGAACCCGGCATTTCCCATATGTCATATTTATATAGCAATTGTGTAATCATGAGTGTATGAGTGTGAATGCATATATCAATTTCCTTAGAGATCAAGTTGGCGAGTGAAAAATGGAAAAGTTGAGATTGTAGAGATCTATTGATTTATTTAAATTCTTGGGTAGAGAGAATGGTCTTTTGATCATAACTTCTCAAATTCTAACTTCAATGTTTCAGATATAGCTCCGGATGTTGTAGATGTAGATATGGAGGATCTAGATATAGAATCGCCAAGTCTGTTTGGCGAAGAAACTCAAGCGGTGAAGAAGCCTGCAAATGGCTCTTCCGTCTCGCCCTCTAATTGGAAGCGCGGTCCAATAGAGGGATAGGTCTACTCCCCAACTACGCCACTGAGACGGGTGAGAGAGACTCCCTAGAAAAGTCACTCTAGAAAACTGCCCGACTAGTACGGACGGACGAGCTCGTTCGAAAAACTGAAAAACAAGGATCCCCCGCCTGGGTATCCTAAAGACAGGGTCAGCGGAACTGGTCTAAAGTCAGGATCCCAACGAGGCGTAAAAACATTGCGAGCTCGCGTAAAAACCGTGAAAAGACTGGGATCCTAGACCCGCGCATTAAGCGGCCGCTGCCCTAACTGGGCTTCCTGTTCTTCCGCCCAGTTGAGGGTCACCGCGCCCTCGCACGGTCAGGTGTAAGGTCAACATGACCGGCACAATTAATTGTCATCATCGAGTAACTACCATATAGATGTACTTGAGTATAGATTCAGTTCATATTCCAATATTGTAGCTTCTTCTTTATTCTTATTGGAATATATATATATATAGAAAGAAAATAAAAAGGGCTCTTACCCGATCTTGTATTCCTAATGATTGTGGACTTGCTATAGATGCTTCAAGACGCAACATGTCAGATACAAGTATGATGCAGACCTTCTTATAGAATATAAGAGTATATATATGATTACGTAAAGTTTTCTAAACAAGATCCATTCATCAAAAGAGTCACGACCACCCATCATAGCTTATAAATTATTGCAGTGAGCTTATAAACTATGTTATAGATATTAAATCTAGGAGCCTCGGTTTTGTATTAACTAATTTATCTTTTAACTGAGTATTTAAAGAGTGGTATTGACTTTTAGTTTATCACAATCAAGGTAATTCAGTTTTTTTTTTTTTTAGAAACTCCCTCTAATTTGAATTAGATAAATAGTTGCAAACCGTTTCTTATAAATATATGAATTTTATAAAATCAGGTTACACTTATTTATACATAATAAGAACATAACTATTGTTTGTACTAGGACACCACTCATTTGCATCATTTGATCTTATATTTTAACTGTAATCCTTATTCCTGGATTCAATTGCTAATTTAAAACAAGTAAAACCGATTTATAATACTATGTTCTCACTAAATTTGAGATCAAGTTGTTTGGAAACATGCTTTGCACGAATAATACCCTCAAGTCTTAATTCTAACCATCAATCACACAACAAAATTTCTGTGACGTTATATATATATATATATATATATTTAAACAGTAACCAACATCACCATATTGAACCATATAGTACAAATACCTAGTCACATTTACGCAAGGATAAAAAAATTATACACAGATGCCAATTATAACCAACAATATACTGAATGATTTGCAATAAAAAAATTTAAAAAAAACGTCTAAATCAACCACCCTTTTTATCCCAGTTTTAATAGTAGAAGGACTATGCAGGAATTATCATAATAATTTACCAAGTTATATATATGAGATTTATAAAATATTATATTGTACTTAATGTTTAAAGATGATGTATACAACAGATTTCACCTAAAATAACCCTGTAGGAAGTGTAATAGAGTCAACATTTTAGAAAAATTTGACCTTACAACTAGCAGACTATTAGCATTGGACAGTAATTTTTTTGTTAAAAATTAATTCTGTTACCTTAGTGGATAATCAGAGTATAGACTCCAGTACTCACTGAAAATATATGGTTTTAATTTCAAGCATGATCAAATATACAAGTCTAAATATGGAGCCTAATAATTTGATATTTAAGTTTGGCATGACTAGATTACAAGGCATTCCCATTTTCAGTCCTCAGGTAAGGATCAAGATTTATAACAGTATAAAAAAATGTGGAAATCACATGTAGACCAAAAGAAAAAAGATGAAAAGCTTGTACATGTATGGCAGCAAATGGAGAGGGGAGATTGTACCTTTGAATGTCTCAATTTGAAGGAACAAGAGCATGCATGCAGCTGAAAAGGGTTAGCAGCTGCTTTTGGAAGCACAACAGTGGCTTTGGCTGCCTGATGTTGCAGAGAAAAGGTGTCTCCAGGCCTTGGTGCTTCAAAAGGGCAGCAGATCAACTCCCAGGGCTGCTGGATAGAAATTCCAGCAACAGTTTTTTTTTTGGTTGAATGGAGTAGGAATAGGCTGCTTTTGTGGAGAAACTTGGGTTTTTAGGAAAGAAAAGAAAGAGAGAGAGGAAAAGAGGGGAATGGTCTTCTCGGTTGGCTTCTTGAAGTAGAATTACGGTAGAAATTGAGTAGAGGAGATGGGATTTATATAGCAAGGGAATATTCCTTTGTTAATGGACAAGTGGAGAACTTAGGGGATACAAGTGTTGGAAATTTAAAAGTCCCAACGGCTGTTCTGGCAAGCAGACAGGGCTCCTATATGAGATTTTATTTTATTTTATTTTTATATTTGATATGTTTAAAATGACCGTACGTGCACCTCGGGTCTCGGATTTTGACACGAAATATCTTGTTTTGATCGTCTCGGAACGACGATCAATATAAGTATAATATTGATATACTTTCGGTCGGATTTTGAATACCCGAAATTTTCGGATACGGTTTTTGTTTAGGATTAAATTTTGTAATTTAAAAATATCAAACGACCTCCGATTGACGAACGGTCGATTCCGTTGGTCTTGTATCGTCGAATCGGATCTAATGACGGTCTCGGTTCGTTTTGCGGTTTCCGAATTTGCGTCGCGGCTTTTTCGCGGCGCGCAAGACGAAGTGACCGATTTTTGATCGATTTCACCCGAACAACTTTTGATTCACTACTAATTGGTCGTTTTAGGTTGTTTAGTATTGACCGACAATGTTATTGGGTTCATTGGACCCAAAATCGGACGAGTTCGGGTTTGATTGAAAACCGGATGTTACAGCACTAGAGCTTTTGGCAGGGGCGGGGCTCTAGGGCACTGGCTCCGGTCTAGGACCTTCGCTCTGATACCATGTGGAAAGTCGTGAAATGAAAAGTTGTATTCCTCGTAGCCCTAGATCTCTCTTAAATAGGAGAAAAGCTCGAGGGAGAAATTACATAAAGAATACTGGAGAAATAGAAAAAAATATAAATAAAGACAAAGAGATAATTATCTCAACAGTTTTAATTAGTAGTTATCATATATGTCACCTCATTCTTATTGAAGAGGTGATCATGTATCACCATTCTCTTCATGTTCAAGAGGAGAAAATAATGGCTTCTAATTACAGTTCCAAATCTGGTTCGGAATCTGAATAACATACTACTTTTTTATCGTTGGGACAATTGGATAGAAATTTAATGTAGCATATCATATTAATATCTTACTATTAGTGAAAGCTATCTTTCTATTTCATTTATTGAGTTAAAGAATATTAGACATCTTTATTTATTAAAAAATGAGTTTTCTAGCAATTCCCCCAATCTCCAGCTATTTCACCGAAATTCCATCGAAATTCCACCGAACTTCTATTTCCAGGCTTACTGAAACGAATCCGAAATCGACATTTAAGGCCTTGCACACTACCACATCCAAGAATTACTTAAAGAGAAAAAGGAAAACCATCCAAGTCAAGAAAATCGTGCACATTTAGGTCAAAACTATAATACGAACCTCCTACACAACTGACTCTTGCATCAGTTCATTACCCTAGACCTGTGAAATCTTGTTCACTGGCTCACGTCCCAGCCATTGCCAACCACCACTACTAATTCAACTATTCAAAGCTTTGTCCAATAAAGCCCTACTACCCTCGCGATCACCTAAATCCGTAGCTCGTCAATAGTAACAGCATAGAAATAGTTTCTACATGGTCAATCTCTAGCCATATCATGAGAAAACTTCGTCTGCAACATCCTCCTTCAGACATGTACATCTTGACCACTGCCTCCATCCCATTTTACTTTTATTGTCTTCTAACATAGTCCTCTGTTGTGGCCTACGAGAAACGAGACCTTACCAACCAACCTAATACCAATATTGATATAAATATCATATCTTTCACCAGTCAATAGAAAACTATATGCTGCTTGACTCAAATGCTACATTTAACTTCAAATGCATACGGTAGAATAATAATAGTAACATCACAATGATGAAAGAGCACACCTGATATCGGTGCAATATTAACGGAAATATATAGGTAAATTTTATATTTTGAAGAGGTATACATATTGGATAAAAAGTTTAGACCAACATCTGCATTTACAGTTCAAATGGAGTGGACTATAATACTTCTTATTGTTCATATCGAAGAAATTTGTTCCAGTATATTTAGATATGCCGATCTGTCTTTTTATTATGTTCATGTCAACAAATAACTAAGAACCTCTTCGGTTTATCCAATCTAATGGCAAGCTAACATCACCTTGTTTGTTGAGATAACTACTAATGAACCCAGAATGGTATTCCAAAGCGAAAACCAAAAAAGGTGTATCCTACTTACAAGCATATCTTCAAATGCATATCATGATTCCTGATAGAGAACTTGCTTAGTAGCAGAATTAAAAAACAACCCTCTGACAAGCAAGACATATTAGTTGGAAAGGCAGCACTATAGCATTTAGGATTCGAAGATTCACTTCTCAAAAAAAAACCTGAAGCTCATGGGAAAAATATAAGCACTTGAAGCTAAGGTATAGAATGACAGAAATAGGTGAAACTAATAGTTAAAGTAATCGTAATGTGGGATCAGCTATCTCTGTTACGAAAATAAAAATATAGATTTATCCATTTACGTCCACTATCCTTCTTGTACTGAAACACGCATTATTCCTTGTAGAAGAAGGCTTTACTTTACAATTATCATTTCATTATCAGACAAAATAAATTTCAAATACCTGTAATCAAAAGATTTGAACCAGATTCCAATTTGAGTGTCAGATTATCCACCAATACATTTCCAGTTGGAGTAACTACCTGATGGCATATTTAGCCAGCAATAGCATCAGTATATGAATTCCCAAGGAAAATCACATTATCCTAAAAATTAAATCAAGTACCTTGACATCATTAAATTCAATAAAGGTTGCCTCGCTAAAAGGGCTATTGCTCAAATAGCCCCGAGATGAATCAGCATTAGCAGACAGCTCTCTCGATACCACCATTAATTCATGGATACGATCAGCATAGCCACTGCAATAAAGCCAGACAGAATAAACATTCCAGAAGAAGTGGCAGAAAAATAGCTACTGTCACTCGGTTGTGTGACTCATTTACGTAATATACATGTCCCAAAATTAAGGAAAAATACAAAATCCATTCCAGATGATGCTGGAACAAGTGTGATAGTATGGAAAAATACATCTAAGCACAAGATCCATCTCGCTCTCTTCAGCAGTTATATTCCTTAAACAATAACTGCAGAATCTTGAAAGTATACAGTTTGTACATGAATAATAAAGTTCATCACAACTGACTCATGAGATTATGAGACATGAATCACAATGCAACGCTCAAAAAATGCATGCATGGGGTACCTATAAGGGGTGAAACTATCAACCACTACATCAAGAAAAAAATAAATACCATTCATTTAAAGGAAAAATAATATATGACAAATCAACAGCAAAGTTCATAAACTAGGAAGATGATAGTTACTAGATTTGCCTCTCTTATATTTTCCCTTTTCTCGTTGACACATTTGTAACTTTCCAATTCTTCCCCATCTTTAACAAGGATAGAGTTTCACTATCAAATAAGCAAAGCATTTTTCTCTATGAGCGGGCTAGCCTCAAAACTTTCAAGGCATACGCCTTAAGGCAGGCCAAACCTTGTAATCTCAAGGCCACCGCCTCCACTGAATCTGGCAAGGTGTGTGTCTCGCATGACTGAAGCGATCATGAGACACGAGATGGTGAGGCAAGGCATGAAATGCTGCCTCAATTTTGGTATATTAGCATATTTATTTTTTTGGAAGATTTGATACTTTAAATGTATGGATAGTTACGGTATACTGTAGTTTTCTTAATATTATACAACAGCATACTATAACACCACGCCTGAAATCATAATACCTTTCGAATGAAGTGTAGACACCTACTCTTCGACTGTGTTTGCTATAACTAAAATAGTGAATGAAGAAAAACGTCCATTATGATGCTGCGTCAGATTTTTCTACTCACTTCTTCATGTAACGTCACAAACATTTTGAAATCTAATGTAAATTGCTTTTGAGAAGACAATAAAAGAGGTTAC
This sequence comes from Ottelia alismoides, assembly GCA_037367405.1. NCBI lineage: Eukaryota > Viridiplantae > Streptophyta > Magnoliopsida > Alismatales > Hydrocharitaceae > Ottelia > Ottelia alismoides. The sequence goes on along the minus strand of JAZKJV010005595.1, from coordinate 43,599 downwards.
TCAGAACCAACTATATATATGTATCAAAGTAATGGATGTTTTCTTACATAAAGTCTGCCTTACTAAAAAATGATATAAGCAAAGGTTCAACATGGTAGATGATTCATTTTGAAGATAAATATCTAGAACTATGGCAAATGAAGTCAAAATTTTACAAAAAAAACTACCACGACATGAAAAATATGATGAAAACTTGAAGGCAAAAGCACACAGAAGACACAAACCTTCAATCGTGTCGCAACCATCAGATCACCAATTTCATACACGCATTGTGCAAAAGGTGGTTTGTTATTAATCACACAAAGCCCCCACTGTCTGGCGAAAATGCCATCAAACACATATACTATCCACCATGCCATCAAACACATATACTATCCACCCTCGGAGACAAAAACCCATCACACCCACATGTTATCAAATCTATACTACTTTGTTAACTTCGACATTGAAGAATTATACTAAAATCCTTGAGTTAATTTAGATGTATGGAGATTCATATTATACATTAGTTTTCTTAATATTATATAATATTGTTGGTTAAATTGTGTATTTTGGGGAAAAGTAAGGTTTATGCCTCGACTGCCTTGATCCGCCTTTTCTTTTTTTAAATCTAGATGATACCAAAACAATGATTCATAACCTTGACGGTATCAAAACTCATCAAAACCATATGTGTACAACATCAACCTTTGTCATCAACATTGCCATCACCTAGAGGCCTTTTCCCTCTCGACATCACTACCTAGCAGAACCAACGCCTCCCATCAGTGGCACCATTGTTACACCATTCAAAGGCCTTCATCATTATCGATCTTTTATCACGATTCATCTTTGTGGTTCCTGGTTGAGTTTAAATGTACTTCGAAAAAAATCCTTCTATCAATATTTCTTGAACATCTAAAGGTGCATACTCTTACAGTTAAAACCTTGCTCTTACTATTGTATGCTTGCCATGGCGATATCCTCTATTATATGATGGCATCCTCTATATCCTCGACCAATTGGCATGTCTACTACTTTGCTTGTTCGGACGCAGTGCGTTGTTGCTTGTGTAAAGTGGGGTCATCGTCGGGCTTCATGATCACTGCTACATGATTGAAGGGGATCCTTTGGGGCTAGCCAAGCATCCATTACGGTTGGCATGCTTTTGTCTGTCTCTCTGATTTCCAGAGACGTGCATGGGGGCTTTTTGTTCACACATGTTGTTGTGGGGGTTCCAGATGGTCCGACTTTGAAGGAGGAGGAATTCTTGATCGGCATACGAACGACAAAAGGCATGAATGTATCTGATGCGCCAACATATATCAAAACAAGTGTGGGGAACTCCTTTTTAGAGGATGGAGTGCGGTTAGATGAAAAGTTATTGCATGTCTATGGGATCTCGAGCCTAGAATCAGGAATGATGTCGAGCACCCAGATGAAAGGAAGGTTGTGGTGGCGAAGAGCACGATTCACTGATGGAGAGTGGAAGGAGAGATGTCATAAGGTGTTATATGTGCATGGAGTTCATCTACTCTCAAGGAATCTAGATTGCTTGAAAATCGTCCTTCAGGATTTTACAGAGATGGTCCCGATCATCGAGTTCCGCTATCAGTTTAGTATTCCTCATTCTCGAGGGATCGAAGGCGTTGTCACCTAGGGATGAAATCTATTACAAGATTGGGCATGTTGCATTCGAGATTCTTGCGTCAAAGATGTAAACACTGTCAATGCCTCAGATGATGCGTTTGTTGTATGATCCATTGCAAGTTTCAGTGGTTGTTGGTTGCTTGCCAAAGGAGGTGTTTATTGGGGCAGCAACGACGGTGACGTCATTAATTTCAAACATCCCAATTTTGACAGGGATGGGGGAACATCTGGCGATGAAACCTCTAGATAAGTTGTAGTTTTCAAATGTACAGGCGAAATCATCGGGGTCAATGGAGGTTTCGATTGCTGAAGAGTGACTTGCAGCGGTGTTGGACCTCAAACTTGGGGAAATTTTGGAGGCACCTCGCTCCTCTCAAGAAGAGGATGTTAGGGTTGTCGATACTCGATACCCGACCATTTCATAACTTCAAAGGAGTGGCTCGGATCCGTGGGGCTTTCGACGATGTTAAGAACCCATTTAGTTGCACTAGTTCAACAGGTCCTATGAATCCATTTGATTCGGCACAAGCGGACTTCAACTTAGATCTGCTCTTCTCAACCTGAGTGGAGGGTCCAAACTGTTGCTTCCAACTTGCCTTATCCCAGTACCAATTGTCTTTGCTTGTTCACCTAGTTGCAAGTTGGACACCTCAGACCTCTATAGGGACCCACCAACGGAGAAGGTCCGTGTTTCCGCCGATTGTGATATGTTACCTGAAGTTCCAAGGAAGAGTCACTCGCCCGATAGAGATCATATCTCGAGGTAGCTTGAGAGGGAGACAACGATGAATGCATCTCTGGCAGGTGAACTGAGGTCTGGCATGGGAGCATTTTCATTCATGGGGGATGGGACCATGCTACTATCTAAGGGTCATGTTGTTTCAAAGGAGTCTGTTGGGAGCTCGACATCTAATTTCATACCTAGCAAGAAGCTAAAAAGTTACCAAAAAAGGAAATGCGGGCCAGCTACTCAACTTGGGGGTGAGTAGGAGATTGCAAAGAGGTTGTCACGGGTTGTAGATGGTCAACATTCAGCGCAAGATGTAGATTTGGACAAAAAACTTTTGTTGCGGCACCATTGCACAATTGGTAGGTTTGGTTCCAACAGCGAGGAACAACGTAGGATCCAAATGATTCCTGTGTGATTTTGTCGACTTACGGGGATTTGTTGAAAATGCCATTCGTCGTGCCAATACTCTTGTGGACTCTAAGTGGGTTGGACACCTTTGTGTGTTTCACTTTTTTTTGCCACAAAAAGTCTACTACTACTAGAACTAAGCCTTGGGTCTCATGTACCTCACATATTATCCATGGTACCATCATTAAACTGAATCATGCCCAGAATTATACTATATATTCTCAAGCGATGTAGTTATTCCTGGAAGCTAAGAAAGTCGAATCTCAACTAGAAATAATTTGAAACCTATTGATGAAGGCTTCCAAAGATGAGAGCATTAAAGCTATTATATTGGCATAAATTGGTTGATGAACAAAACTAAAAAGAAAGAGGATTGCCACCAACTCTTGTATAACATGGCTTAAATTTCACTAGGTGAGTTAACGGTATTCAACACGTTTTCGTTTTCACGATATCATTTGGAATATCGTCAAATATCAGCAATAAATTGACAAACTCCTATTTCACCATATTTGTGTTATACTTTGCTTTAGAGAGAATTATTTATGTTGCTTCTTTCACAAGTCCTCTTGTTCTAACAAAGATTCTTGAGTGCCATATATCAATAGATATAAAAAAAATATTAGCAAGAATCTTACAACTCATATAGTCGCTCCAAGTATATATAAATTCACATATGGTACAGTAGATATTCTCATTTATTTATTTTTGAGGCAGAAAAGGGGGAAACACATGAAGGTGTCTGCCCCACGCATATATTAAATTCTTCGAAAAGTACTAGGGTTATCTTACAGAAGCCAAGACTCGAGGAGAGTCTTATGGAAGATTATAGTTTCACAGTAAAAACGATGTGAAGAGAAGATAACCACATTGCGAGATACCCAAATCGCTTGAATTGCTGCAAGTGGTTGGAGTAACTCGCTGCTAATGCGGAATCTTTCGCTAAAGATCGATTCCCAGAAAGCCATAAGGGCGTCTGTGACTACCCAATCAATCCTCTGCGCTTGTCGAATAGCTCTAACCTTCTCACGCGCAAAAAAGAGGTGTGATATAGATTCTTCCACATCCGTACAAAGGGAGCCTCACGTCATGATGCAGTCCTTTTGAAGCAGCCATAGGAAAACACCGATGGGAGATGGCACCTTGAGTTCCATGATAAGTCCGCAGTCTCTGTCCAGATTGTCCGATGTCAGAGCAAAGGCCTTGTCCATGGCCTTATATGCACGTCTCATAGAGAACTCACCACCCTCCAGATATAATAGTTTCTTCCAACCCTCGACAATCTAACTGATTGATAAAGTCCAGCAACTCCAAAAATTCCTCCAGATGTTGGCCGAAAAATCTACAACAAAAGATGGCAACCAGCACTCAAGCTCGTAAAAAATGGCTGACTAACCCATTTAGTCAGCCCATTAGTCGACGAACTAACTAAAAGGCCTGCTTAGTCAGCCGAGTAAGCTTATTAATTAGTCATTTTTTGACTTTTTTGCTATTTTTTTAAGCCAACTTGATCAAAGATGATTTACTGCTTAATTTCGATTGTAATTCAATTGTTTCTTTTATTACATTATGATGGTATAGAAAATGTACAAATGTAATTAAATATATAAGAATATATGTATATAAAATGATTCATATATTTCAAATGATTTAAAAAATACAACACCGACTGAAGTCCGCTTAAATCCGTTTAGTCGCCCAATCGTTGATTAATCCTTAGTCAATGACAGGACCAATCGAGTACCGACTATCAACTTTTGCAACATTGCTAGCTCTCATCTACCCAACGATCTACAACCCAAGCATATCGGTTTGCGGAGAGTGAAAAGAGATATGGAAATCTCTTGGCTAGAGATCCTTCACCCGTCCAGTTATCTGTGCGGAATGCAAAAGAAGACCCATCTAGCCAGATATTCTCATTTATGTTGGTGACATCATTATCACTAGAGGAGATGATCTATAGAAGATTGAGCCTCATTTATGACAACGATTTGTTAGCAAAAAGAGGGGGCATCAATAGTACTAACTTGTATTGGAGTTGGACAAAAATGGCAGAGGTTTTGTAATGTGCCAAAGGACTTTGTTATAGATCTCAATAAGGAAGTTGGTATGACAAACATAGGCCTACTATAAATCCTAATCAAGAGTTATATAAAAAGGATACAAGGAAGTATAAGTCGGAAGTTATATGAAGAAGAATACAAGGTTGCAGAAGCCGGTAGTCGATACTCGATCTGAAGGATCAGTGATTAGGAATTAATCGATAGTCTGGCGATGAATCGGATTTTATCGGGCTTTAGTCATTTTGATTTTTTTTAATTATTTAACAAATATAAGGCAAATTTTTATACACATATTCTCATATATTAGCTTAGTTTTAGACATTTTCAATATTATAACACAATATTAATGAAATAAAAGTAGCAATTGAAATAAAAGAAGAAATAAAAAAACAAGTTAAGAACAAAAAAATGAAAAAAAAAACAAAAACTAATGTTTTAGCACAAATATAACATATCAAACTATAAACGTCAACAACAACAAATCCTTTTCCCACAATTAAGTAGGGTTGGCTACATGGATTTTTTTTGCCTCTATTCAGATCTGCTTTGGGTCATTCTCAGGCTTAAATCCAAGAAACTAAGATCCCTTCGGATAGTCTCATTCCAACACTTCTTGATCCTTCCTCGCCCTCTCTTAACCGGCTCAACATCCTAGATCTCGTATCTTCTAACTGATGCATCAAACGACCTCCTTTGCAAATGGTCAAACCATCTTAAGAGGTTTTCTCTCATTTTATTCTATATTGGAGCTACACCAACTTTCCTTCTTATCGCATCATTCCGAATCCAATCTTTTCGTGTATGACCACACATTCACCTTCACATTTTCATTTCTGTAGTGGCATTCTTTGAACAAGTCTATGGTTCACAGGCCGACATTCTGATCCATAGAGCATAACAGGTCTCACGATTGCTCTGTAATACTTTCCTTTGACTTTCTAAGGGATTTCCTTATCACAAAGAATGGTAGAGGCTCTTCTCCACTTTAGCCAACCTGCATTTATTTTACGAGTAACATCTCCATCAATTTCCACATCATGTTGCAAAATAGATCCCAAGTATCTAAAAGAGACTTTCTTCTGAATGTAATCGTCTCCAATCTTCACATCGAGTCCTTTACTGTTGTTTCCATCAAATGTGCACTCCAGATATTCAGTCTTAGCCATAGTTATACGAAAACCTTTAGTCTCTAAGGCATGTCTCCAAACCTCCAGCTTCTCATTTACTACATCTCTTGTCTCATCAATTGACACAATATCGTCGACATTGCTTTTCTTATTGCCAAAGAAGGAGGTGTCGAGCAGGGTAGATGATTACAGACCAATAGCATTATCCAATGCATCTATTTGATTGTCGCCAAAGTGTTTGACAATCGATTGCGGGGCATTCTATATTGTGTAATATCCACAGAGCAAACTGCATTTGTACATGGTAGACACATGGTTGATGGATGGGAACTTGCCTATGAGATGGTGCTGGGGTGGAAACGAACGCACGAAAAGGGCTTGATGTGGAAGATTTATTTCTCCAAGGCATATGACTATGTCGACTGGAGGTTCCTCTGGGCATCTCTACATCAGAGAGGATTTTTAGATAAGTGGATAGCATGGATCAAGAGGTGCATAATGATGACGTCATATGATGTACTTGTTAATGGACGCCCAAAAGGTGGTTTCTTTCAACCGAAGCGGGGAGTTCGGCAGCGTGCCCTTGACACCACTTCTGTTTATGATTGTTGCAAACGCGTTGATTGTTATGTTGTGCCTAATGTCCAAGGCGACTTTTTGCACAGGATTTACTAGAAATGGTGTGTATCACTATTCTCCAGTATGTCGATGAAACCATGGTCTTTCTCAGGGGAAACATTGCACAACTGTGGAACGTTGCCTCCATTTTGGGCATATTTGGAGATATCTCGGACCTCCGAATTAATAGGGAGAAATCTATTTTCTTCCCATTTGGAAGCTTTCTTCCCATTTGGGCTTTTAGACGAGGAGTCTCAGGATGTTGAATCCATTCTCCGATGTGCTCATGGGTTGCTTCCAGTTTCATAACTTGGCTTGCCCTTGGTTGCGGGACGATTGCGGATTTCAGACTGGAAATCAGTGCTGGATAGGATGGAAGACAAGCTGGCAGGATGGAAGGTGAGGATGTTGAAGAGTGGTGGAAAGCGAGTGTTGCTCAAATAGGTGCTTTCATCGATCTCGATTTTCTTTTGCTCTCAGAGGCTCTTGCATGTAGCGATGAGGTCAAGGAAGGAAGGAATGATGCAAATGTTCTTTTGGATAGATGGGAAACAAGAGAAGTGTGGTGTGCATCATGCGGACTGGGAAACCATGGTAAAACTAAAGAACAGTGGTCGTATGTGTATTCTGAGTCCTGAGAGTATGAATAAGGCCCTTCTTTGCAAATGGGTGCTTAGACTATAGGGAAGTGGTGATGATCTGGTGTGCCCAAGGTTTTAAAAAGTGAGAGGCGTATCGAGGCATTTTCCCAGTATTGCCTCGAGGCGTAAGCCTCAGTCGTGAAATAAAATTGTTCATAGAACATAATAATTAATCGTAATTACAATTTTCAAGTTCTACAAATTAAATAGTTATGATTAAATACATAAGTCCATGATATTTCAAGGCTAACATCACGATTTAAATATCCAAGTTGTTATATAACTCTCTTTATTTGGACTCTAAATCTGTAAGGAGTCAAGTAAATACGGATATGCAAGCACAATAATGGGTAACTCTCTGCAAAATTTAAAGTTTTGAATAAATTTAACAAAAGGGACTAGATGTAACACACCATTTCAAAATTAGGTGAGATATATGTGACATTCAATTGAGAAGGATAAGAGAGTAAGCAGTGAATCAGTGATCACTTTTTACTTTACTAAAAGGATTTGGGGCATAAAATACTTGAATATTGCATGTGACCATATTTGTTCATGCATGCTTTGATATGTATTAATTAAATCCCGATTGAAAAGAAGAAAATATGAGACATGTTTACAAAAATATGCTTTTCTAAATTTAGGTCAAAGTAGGGGACTTGCATCCAAATATTTTAATGAAGAAAGCATTTATGCTTGATTCATACTAAAGAGTAGAGGCATTAGATTTAAGGACTCAAGACTCAATTTTTTGTTCATGTTGATTTATAAAGAACATGCATAATAAAGTAAAAATAAGCTTAATACTTTAATAAACTAAAAAATGCATTTCACTGAATTGTGAGCTTAAGGACTTGAAAATACGTGTCTATGAAAGATAAAAAGCCCACAACTAAAAAGAAAAGAAAAAATATTGTATAAAAAATAAAAAAATCAGCACACAAATGAGGCATCGCCTCGAGGCACGCCTCGAGGCGTACGCCTCGAGGCCTGCCTCATAAGCCTCGAGGAGCACGCCTCACTGAGACTGCATGAGGTTATAGCATCGAGGCATTTTTCCTTGAAAAATGCCTAGAGGCGTATGCCTCAGCGCCTCGAGGCACGTTTTTAAAAACAATGGGTGTGTCGTCTCATCCTTCCTCCCTATGGCAATAAATCTTAAAGGTCCTCCCCGAAGCTCGCGGTATGTTGGCTAACAGAGAGGATTTAAATTTTGGTTGAACAACTGGACAGGTTTGAGTACGCCGAAGGAGCGTTACCCGTGTCTCTTTGCGTGTCTCTTTGCGTTGGCAGAGATTCAAAATGCTTCAATACATTAGGCTTGGTTTCCTAGTGGTTGGTCTCCAACATTTACCTTAGACTTCTTGGAGCAGAGATTAGAGGAGTGCATGGCCTTGTTCGAGGATTTGGGAGAGGTTGAGGGCATCGTGGAAGGTCAGGATCACTATAAAAGGGTGAATGGTCGCTTCTCGGTCAAGAAGGCATATCGGTATTTCTCATGTCATGTTGTGTTGGCTCAGGATAATTTTACCCTTGATTGCAAGATCATGTGACGTAGCATGATTCCATTTCGGGTTAAGATTTTTGTGTGGCTAGTCAGACTTGGTCGGTTGTTCACGAAGATGTGATGGTATAAGTTGATGAATACATAAGACAATTATGTGAGGGGTTTGGGATCGACGATGAGGATATAGATCACCTTCTTTTCGATTGCAACATCTCAGCTAGAGTATGGGCTAGTGCACGGATCAGTTAGCTTGAGACCGATTGTAGTATTTCATTTAGAGCTCTATTAGATCAGTATGTGGGAACTCTCATGAGGACAGCTCTCCACCTTTCGTGTTACTCTGGGCCATTTGGAATGCGAGAACGAATGTGTTTTTAGAAGACAGCGACTATATCCTGAGAATATTCTAGGACATTATAGGGCCCTTCTGACGGCATGGAACCTTGTAACATGGATTCCTCTTTGTATTATTTTAATGATGTAATCTGAGGTGGGCCCCGTCTTGGGATGCCACCCTTTCTCTTTTTCAAAAAAAAACACAATATCATCAGCAAACACCATACACCATGGTATCTCATCATGAATGTGACTAGTCAAACTACGAACATACTTAGCAAAAAATAAATTCTAATGGCAAGTGACACTAGTCATCCTCAACAATATCATCATCATCAAAATCAAGATCTTCTTCGACTTCTTCTTCATATGTGCGTTCAGACTAGTATTCCCCCGCTTCATCATTTTTTGACACAACAGTTAGGCCCAAAATTGAATCTCACTTCCGATGTTCACCTCTTTGTCTTCTTCTCGATTCCAAATTCTCTTTGACACAACTTACAAGCGACACTGAACCCCAAGTCAATCTTGAACACGAAAAAACCTCCCTATCTTATGCATGTATGTTGGCATCATTAGTCTGTTAAGTGAGCATGATCACGAAAAGAAAGAGTGTCTCTTTCTCAAGTTGGCATTCCTTCAGGTTAGAATTAAACACACGTAAAAAATCGTTCAGCGTTTTTGTCTCCAACATGCCTCTTTTCTTAATATAGATCTAACTAAAAGCAACATTACAAGTAACATAACACTACAAATTTATTTCAATTATAGTATTCTATTTTGGTGGGAAATAGTCATTATCAAATCAAACGTACTCCAATTATGCTCACGTCTAAATGAGGAAGATGTCAAGCTCGGGATCTTAAGGGCCATATTTTTTAAATATGATGTGTCACATCCATGTACAGACCACCAATTTACACCACCAATTTACAGAATTACTTAAGTCAATAAAGTCAAAGACAAATCATAGGAATTAAAAAATATGAATGGTATATATGGCAAGAATTTTTTATCATTTCTAGACCGTTGTCTCACGGCTAATCGCTTGCCAAACATTCTATGACTATATCTATACTCAAGAAGCTCCATCGTGGTGATTTTTTTTGAGAGGGTTGCTTTGTGGTGATGATGTCTTGTATATTCAAATCTAGATAAAAACGTCCAATCAATCCATGAATCCTCTTTGCACCACCATATTTGTATCAAACATACCACATCCCTTGTAGATCAAGTATGGATTCAAAAAATAAGTTGTAAGATGTACCGAAGTATTAATCCTTCCTTTAATCTTTATGATAAAAGAATCAACACGATATCTTATAATATGATTTCATGTCATTAAAAGATGTCATTATCTCCCATTTGGCCTCTTTAAGCCCTCCGTAAATAATGCCCATGGATAGGTCCAGATCAACGTCAACCACATGCAATAAACGAACCAAAGTAGCAAAAACTCGAATTGCGAGTGCAGTGTGGTTCCAGAAAGAATGGCTCAAGACTATGGATGTCGTTTCCTCTCCATTTTTAGCCCTAGATCATTTGCAATTCCTCCACCCATTCACGGAGAACATCAATCTCAGCTTGACTTTTTTTCCATAAAATGCTTTCAAACGTGAGGAAAGTTGTTACGAACCTCGTCTGCCAGGTCAAATAATCTCTTTTGTTTTTTTTGACACTCAAAAGAGGGGGAGACACTCATAGGTGTTCGCCCCATTTTATTAAGGAAGAAGATAGAAAATACTTACAGCGGGGAATACAACAAAAAGACAAGGTAGATGGTATGAAAGAGGATACCATCCGCCACCCAAAAGACGCTACACGGATAACCAATCAATACAAAAGCGATTTGCAGCGATACAAATATTTTCCTTATAAAAACGCTGCCCCGCAAAAAGCAGTTTGTTTCTCCCCAGCCAAATACTCCAGATACGCGCAATGGGAATAATTCTTTCCGCCCTTGGACGATTAGCATCGGCAGAAAGGCTTAGTGAACTTTTGCATTAAGCACAAGGTTTTTGTGGGTGCATAAATAGAAACCATGAGTGTTTTGTCTTTGTAATTGCACTCTTCGCCTTTGACTCTTTATGTAACTCTTCTAAAGAAAGACCAATGGAATGAGCAACACACAAAGTCCACTATACAACAACAACAAAGCCTTTTCCAACACAAAGTCCACTATACAACAACAAAGCCTTTTCTAACAATTAAGTAGGACAGGCTACATGGATTCTTTGCCACCATTCAGATCTATCTTAGGTCAATCTCGGGCTTATATCCAAAAAACTAAGATCCCTTCGTATAGTATCATTCCAACACTTCTTGGGATATCCTCGCCCTCTCTTAGCCGGCTCATCATCCCAAAACTTGCATCTCCTAACTGGTGCATCAGCTGACCTTCTTTGCAAATGACAAACCATCTTAAGCGATTTTCTCGCATCTTATCCTCGATCGGAGCTACACCAACTTTCTTTCTGATGGCATCATTCTGAATCTGATATTTACGTGTGTGTGTGTGTGTATGTGTGTGTGTGTCCACACATCCACCTTAGCATTTTCATTTCTGCTACAATCATTCTCTGCACATGTCTGTGGTTCACATGCCAATATTCATATCCATAGAGCATAGCAGGTCTTACGGCTGCTTTATAAAAAATTCCTTTGATTTTTAAAGGAATTTTCTTATCACAGAACAGAATAGACTCCTCTCCACTTTCAGTCTGCATTTATCCTATTAGTAACATCTCCATCAATTTCCCCATCAAGTTGCAAAATAGATCTCATGTATCTAAAAGAATCTCTCTTCTGAATGTTATCGTCACTAATTTTCACCTCGATTCCTTCAACATTGCTTCCATCAAAGGTGCACTCCATATATTCAGTCTTAGCCCTACTTATATGAAAACCTTTAGTCTCCAATGCATGTTTCCAGACCTCAAGCTTCTCATTTACTCCATCTCTAGTCTCATCAATCAACACAATATCATCAGCAAATAACATACACCAAGGTATCTCATCCTGAATGTGACTTATCAACTCGTTCATAATTAAAGTAAAAAAGAAATGGACTCAAAGCTCAACCTCGATGTAAACGAATGTTGATGTCAAAATAGTCAGTCTTTCCAGGTTGGATCCTTACACAAGATAAAGTCCTATCATACATATCCTTTATGAGGTTAATGTGTTGGACAGGTACTTGTCTCTTCTCCAAAACTCTCCACAATATCTCCCGTGGTACAGAATCATAAGCATTCTCAAATCAATATAAATTATATGGAGGTTCTTCCTTTTAGCACTATAAATCTCAATTGTTCTCCTCGGCAAATGGATGGCTTTAATAGCTGAGCGACCTAGCATGAATCCGAATTGGTTTTCTTTTACTATGGAATTTGCCTCAACCTTCTTTTGATCACGTGTTCCCAAATTTTCAGAGTGTGACTTGTCAGCTTGATACCTCTGTAATTTGAACATTTTTGAATGTCTCCTTTGTTCTTAAAAAGAGGCACCACGATACTCCTCCAATCTTCAGGCATTTTCTTACTTCGCCGAATAACATTGAATAAAATCGTAAATCAAGTCAAACCACGCTCATCTAAAACTCTCCATACTTCTACAGGGATGTCATCCGATCCTACATCTTTCCCAGGTCTCATAACCTTCAAAGCCTCCTCTACTTCCTTTCTTTGTATTTGTCTATAGCTTGCACGATTCAAGTAACTTTCACTACTAGCTAGATCACCTAAAGTGATCTCTCTACTTCATTCCCCAATGAAAAGTTTATGGAAATACTGCTTCCATCTACTCCCCATATCCTTCTTAGTAACAAGCATGTGTACTTCCTCATCCTTAGTGCATCTCACTTGAGAAAGGTCTTTAGTCTTTCTTTCTCTAGCTTTGGCCAACCAGAATATATACTTCTGGCCCTCCTTAGAGTCGAGAGTTTTATACAAAACTTCATAAGCTTTTGACTTAGCTTCGCTTACGGCCTTCTTTGCTTCCTTCTTCGTTATTTTGTAGTTTGTGACAGTTTCCTATGTTCTATCCTTAGCATGGAAGGAAATATCGCGATATATCAACGATATATATATTGATATCAAGATGAGACCGATATCGATATCAATATGGCGATATATCCTCCTTTTCAGGCCTTTCCTTCGCAAAAGTGTGTCGATATGGGCGATATTTCAACGATATATCACCGATATATCGTCGAAATATCAGTACCGATACGATATTGATATCAATATGGCCTTCCACGATCCTTAGACATAGCTTTAAAGCATGCTTTTTAATTTTTAGCTTCTCTTGCACCCCTTTACTCCACCACCAAGCCTCCTTTTGAGTTGGAGCTCCTCCCTTTGACTCGCCTAGCATCTTTTTGACTATCTTTCGAATACAAGATACTACAGCCTCCCACATCTCGTTTGCACTTCCGCTACAATCCCAAGATAAGTCTTCTAAAAAATTCTCCCTGAAGCTCGATTGCTTCAGTTGAAGATTCCACCTTCTAGTTCTAGTGATCTTGAGAACCCTCCTTTTCTTTACAACCCTTTTATTTGCGCATTCATGACTAACAAGCGAGGTTAGTCCGCTATATTTGTGAATACTTTATGAGCAACAATCTTCCTGCTGCTACATTTGTCGAAGCATTATCCACCACAATCAGAATAAAGTCTTCCACTCCAACATCACTAATGCAATCATCAACCAATTGGAATATATACTCTGTAGTGTGCATCTCCTGGGATACATCTATGGACTTCAAAAAAGTTCCCAAAGAGAAATTGTAAATATAATTCATGATGCTCCTTTCTCACACGTCCTTCCGTGCATCAGTCGTTATAGAATATCCCATTAGCTTCTACGTTTCTCGATGGCATTGCAAGTCATCGAAATCCAATGCTTTTGATGTGTTTTTGAGGGATTCTGTGATGTGTTTTTGAAGGAATTCACCTCCAACTTTGATATGTTTTTTTTGAATAAGAACAAGTGGGTGCACTCCCAAGATGGGAGTCACCATACCACAAATTTCATTGATATAGAGAGAGATACATCATCATCCGGATACCCAGAAGTTGTACAAAGCGTTACACTGTGCCACCACATTCTCATAGTAAAAGCGTTGTCCCTTGAATATGACATCATTTCTACCAAGCCATATAGCCCAAAGCACCGCAAAGACTCTGGAAACATCACCGGTGGAGCCGGCCCCCACTGCCCGAATAGAGGCCAAAAAAGATCTGCGCAGGAAAACTGAACCCACGGCAACCCCAAGGACTCCCAGACGTCCGCCGACAACCTGCAACCGAAGAAGATGTGATTCATGTCCTCCACGCCATCAGTGCATCTGTCACAATGAACGTCTGTCGCGCCCAACATCCTTCCCCTTCTGACCTTGTCACACAGACGACCCCGCCGCAGGCACCAGAGGAACACCTTAACCCTGGTAGGAATCTTTGCCGCCCAAATAATCTTCAGGTCCACACATAGGTCGTCGTCATGCTCCAACCCTCCAGCACACAACCTTCGGTACGCCTTCTTAACCGAGAACTTACCCTCCACCCACTCAAAACAGTCCGGCTCCCCCGACAACTCCCCGGCAGAGGGAATCTCCGAAAGCAACTGCAAAAAATCATGCATCCTCTGCTCAGACAGAACCGCAGTGAACCTCGGAGCCCAAGTACAAGAGTCCACCACTTCCGCCACCCGCGCCTCCCTGTCCACAGCCAACGCCATCAACCTCGGGAAACGGAGCCCCAAGGGCCCCTCTCCCGTCCAGTCATCATGCCAAAATCTGAACAGAAGCCCATCTCCCAGCCGAGGGCGAAGAAGAGGCCTCATAGCTGGCAGAACCGCCCGGACCCCACACCACAGCGAAGACTCATGACGCCGCCTCGCCGCCACCAACTCTCCCGAGACCCCATAAATCTTCCTCAGCAGCCGCACCACCAGCAAGTCCGACGGGCCCCAGATGCGCACGACCCACTTCGCAAGCAACGCCCTGTTCATACATTCCACATCCCTGACCCCCAACCCGCCCTCGGAAACGGGTAGAGTAAGATCCTTCCAAGCCACCAGGTGCAACCCCTTCTTATCCTGCTTTCCACTAGACTAGAAGAAAGATCTCATCAAACCCTCCACCTTCTTTCTAACCCCAACAGGCATCAAGCAGGTAGAGAAAAAGAAAACCGGAATCGCAGAAAGAACATGTTTGAGCAGGGTAAGCTTCCCGCCCTTGGACAAAGTGACAGCCTTCCACCCCCCCATCCGCTCCTCCAGCCTCCGAATAACACAGTCCCAGTCGGACTTCCTCATTATGTCGTCGACCAAAGGCAACCCCAAGTAGGAGATGGGTAACGTACCAAGGGGGCAGCCCGCCCACTCAGCTAACCGAATCCTTTCGTCCTCCTGCATCCCAAGAGTTACCAGAACAGACTTCTGCCTGTTGATCTGCAAGCCAGAAAGACATCCAAACACATCCACCAGGACAGCAGCATTGTGGTTCTGAGCCTCCGTCCCCCCCAAAAAAATCAATGTGTCGTCCGCATACTGCAAAACCGGGACGGAGATGTCCCCCAAGGAGAACCCCTCACACCAACCTTCCTCCACTGCCCGCCGAAACAAAACCGCAAGACAATCCGCAACCAAAACAAACAAAAGGGGAGCAAGAGGGCACCCCTGGCGCACCCCCCTCTGCGGTTGGAACCAGCCTCCCTCCTGACTCCCATTGACCAGCACCGAGCAAGAGCACGTAGTGACACACCTCTTAACCCAGTCCACCCAAAGAGGAGGAAATCCCTTCTTCTCAAGCGACGTCCACAGGAACTTCCAGCTGACACAATAATAAGCCTTCGCATAGCCAATCTTCCAAATCGCACCTTTCTTCCTAGATCTCTTCCATTCACGGCAGATCTCCGACGCAGTGACAATACCATCCGCCATACACCGTCCAGGAATGAATGGGGACTGAGAAGGAAGAACCACACTTGAAAGAACAGCTCTTAGCCTGCTCGCTAAGACCATGGCCACAATGAGATAGATGCCGTTAGAAATCGATATAGGCCGATAGTCCCCAACACCCACTGGGTTCTCTTTCTTAGGCAAAAGAAAAATCAAGGCCCTGTTGACCTTCTCAAAGCCGCAGTTCCCACCCCTGAACTCCCTCAGAACCTCCATAATTTCTCCCTTCAACAGCTCCCAGAACTCCCTGTAAAAACAAATAGAGAAACCATCCGGCCCAGGAGCCCCATCCGCATTCAAATCCCAAACTGCCCGGCGAACCTCGGCCTCTGAAAAGTCGGCCACCAACAAACCCGCCTGCTGACCGGTCAACGACCCTGACCCCCGCCCGGTCCACCCCCAACCAGCCTCCCTCCTCACCCTCCTCGAGGCCCGTACAAAATGCTCCCGCAAAGCGACACCAATGCTCCTTTCCCCCGAAACCCTTCGGCCCCCCACCTCCACCTCATGCTAGAAGCTCCGCCTCCTCCGCCCCGATGCAACCGAATGGAAGAAGCGAGTGTTAGCATCACCCTCCCTCAACCACTTCTGGCGCGACCGCTGCCTCCAATGAACCTCCTCTTTCCTGTCCTCCTGGTAGACCACCTCCAACCAAGCAGCCCTTTCCTCCACCTCCTCCGGAGACAAACCCCGGTCATCATCCAGCTCATCCAGCCTGCTAACCCCCGCCTCCGCCTCAGCTCGCATGGCCCTCCTCCTACTGGCAACCTCCTTCCCATACGACAGCAAGACCCTCCTGAGCGCGGCCAGCTTCGCCGCAAAACGCGACACCGCCAAACCGGAGACGGAGAACGCCCGCCAATGCTCGGAAACCAGATCCCGAAAGCCCTCCTCCAACAGCCACTTCTTCTCAAACCGAAAAGTGAACCGAGCCACGCGCTCCTCGCCGGAAAACCAAAGAACCGGTGTATGATCTGACAGCGTCCTCGGGAGAGCCCAAGCCCTCGCCAAAGGGAACAGTTCCCCCGCCTCAACTGACACCAGGAATCTGTCGAGCCTGGACCTGGACCCCGCATTCCTCCACGTGAACCTGCACCCTGCCGCGTCCACCACCGACAAGCCTAAAGAGCGGACCACCTGCCTCAAGGCCGCAGAACCAGCATCCAAGCCCCCACCACCCCCCGGCCTGTCCTCCGGGAACAAGGTGACATTCAGATCCCCACCAATAATCCAGACTCCATCCCCCACCTCAGGCGCCACATCGATCAAATCAGCAGCCAATCTACCATCCTCCTGACGACACGGGTCGTAGACGTTAATGATGAACAGGCACAGACCATCCGCCCTACGCCAAAGCCTCACCGACAAAGCAAAACGGGAGGCGGAAGTCCCCAACACGTCAAAAGAATCGGACCGCCAGCCAGTAAGAAGCCCCCCGGAAGCACCCTCAACCGCTTTCACCGCCACCTGAAAGATGTCACCCCTATACACCTCCCTCCGTTGCTGATCATCCAACGACTGCAGCTTTGTCTCCTGAAGAATAAAGATATATGCCCCAGCCTCTCTCACCAAATTACGCACTTTGAGCCTCTTGTCGGGCCGACCCAAGCCCCTCACATTAATAGACAGCAGCTTCATTTATGCAACCGATCAACCATCTTCAAAGGAGGAATAACCCCCAACCGCCGCGCCGTTCCCCGATCCAGAGCAGCAAAGCGGTTCCTCACCTCAACGGGACTACGGACCCCCGCGCCAGCAACCTCACCCGCATCCCCCGCCACCAATGCCGCTCGCAACGACGCCCGAGCCAACCTCCCTACCCTTCCCCCTTCGCCACTCCCCCTCTCATAAGCCAAACCGAACCGACGGATAGATCCCTCTCCGCCAGCCACACTAGCGGCCCCCAGAGGCGAGACAGGAGCCTCCACCACGCTCCCCTGACCGGCAGCGACAGTCGCACAAGGCAAGGACGCTCCCTCCACCACCGACCCACCTACAGCCAAACCCCCAGCCAGCAGAACCTACCCCTCCCCCAACTGCTCACCCACAAGCGGCACCCCGACATCCAACTCCCCCCCCCCCCCCCGGGACGGGCGAACCTCCAACCACCCACCCCCTCCAGCCCCAAGGACACAGCTGCCACCTCCCCCACACCACAACCCTCAACCACTTCACCCAAAGGGCCCCACAGCAGAGAACCCGCCCCGGAACCCCCACCTCAAAAAAAGAGCCAAAGCGAACCACCGACTTAGCAAGAAGAAGCCCGTCGGATGGCCGGCCTCCCCCCACAAGAAATCCCCCCCCACTGGCAGCGCCCCCCCTGGGGCTTGCGCGGATCCAAGGCGAGCCGCTTCACCACCGCCAACCTCGGACCCAGACTCCGCCACGGAGAGGCCCCCCTTACGCACCCCTGCCCCCTGCAAAGCCGCCCAAACATCAGCGGCCACCAACTCAACCAAGACCTTCCTGCCGTCCAGCACCACCTCCCACCAGCCCATCTTCTCCTCGCCAACCGGCCTCACTCGCAGCAAAACGTCCACAGGTTGCCCCGGGTCGCGGCCCGCCGCCTCGACAGAGTCCACCACAAGAACACCCTGCAACAAGCTCGAGATGCGATCCTTCGACCTCGCCCTCATCGGCAGCCCCCTGATCACAACACGCTCCACCCGAGCCGGCACGACCGCGACATCGGAGTCCCGTACCCTCCGCCACTTCATCAGCAAAGCTCGCTCCGCCGACCCGCTCAGCAGGGCATGCTCCTCCTGCGGCTGAAGCCCTCTCGCCAACGCCCGCCACGGAGAGATCAGCGCCACATCACCCTTGAAAAGTGCCTTCGACACGAACCCCACATCTGAAGTTGCCAAGAAGAGTAAGACATGTTTTTGAGGGATTCCTTGATCACTAAAAAGAGTAAGACATGTCAAGTTGTATCGAAATCCAATGCTGAAACAAAATATAGAGCTATGGCTTAAGCCACTATAGAAATGGTGTGGATCAACTCTATTTTAAAATATCTACACATAGATCTATCTAACTATGCCATTAAAGGCAGATGATCAAGTAGTCTTATTCACAACAAACAATCATGTTCGGCGATGCCCCTCCTTTTTTGCCATTACCTTTTCCATGATTATCAAGTGTGCCCTTCCGTTAGTTTAGCCATCAATAAATTGAACTAAACCATGGTTCATTCAAAGCAAGGTGCAGTTAAGAGGGGCAAAATTGTCCAAACACACATTCCCCCTCATCCCCCACCCTTCACTATATAGGTTGTAGCTGAAGCGGGCTACAAAGAATCTTATTCCGATCAGCATAGTGGGAATGCTCCTCGAGAGGCTATAGCAGCAAAGGTGATGTTCGAAGGGGTATCAATCCTAACCGCCTAGGTTGCCGCCTTGCTATTCCGAGGGATGAACGACGGAGCAATCAAGATTGGGCTTGTGGTCCAGTACTGCTGGAGAGGGTACATGTGAAGAGAGAGGGTAATGATGCAACTGGCGGTTGAAAAACGGGTGGCTGATGATGGCTATCGAGCGCTGCAAAGAAGGTTGTTGTGACAGTTAGAGGAACGGTGCGCTTCAATGGCGGTTGTGTTTATCAGCGGTGTACGGCGCGTCGTTATTTGATTTTCTGGAGGTGGAGGGAGAGAAGCCCCAATACTAGGTTCATCTTCCGTCTTTGGGGAACAAGCCCCAACTTTCGTTACTATTCTGGTTCACATTGGAGTTCTCATTTTCAAGTGAGTCATCGACGCAAAGTCAAGGATGTCCCAATCAGTAAACTCCAAGGTAGAATCCATCCACCCCATTTAGCTTCTTTAACTACAATGGGGTAACCCAAATGTGGTGCTTTCCTGACCTCTTCCATCAGTGCGGCATAACTAACCTGTCCATCGTAAAGGCTTTTCAGCCTTAATCAAACTTCCTTCCAGAGATCACTGATCCTCCTCTTCTTAGCCTCCTACTCTAACATATGCACAAAATTAACAATTCCTAACCTGAAAAATGGTGAAGTTAGAAATGTATCACAATATAACATGATGTTTCTTCTTCGGTGCGTAGATATCAAGTTCCCCCACAACATGAAATGGAGAAACTGTTGTAGGAAATGAAGAACATGTTTATTTTAGAGAACCTTAGGCTCTCTTGTATAGAGAAAGCCTATGGGTAAATTACATAAGACGGAACAATAAAGATAAGCATGAGATATAAGTACATAAATACTAGAAATATCTCTACACTCCCCCTCAAGATGGAGCATAGATGTCGATCATGCTTAGCTTGGAAGTACATTTCTGAAACGGCCCTCTGAGCAACGGCTTGGTGAAAATATCTGCAGTCTATTCACCAGAACTCACATGAGAAGTAGAAATTAACCATTTATGAATCATGTCCCTGGTATAGTGGCAGTCTACCTCAATATGCTTCGTCCTTTCATGAAATGCAGGATTATTAGCAATAAATAATGCGGCTTGATTATCACATTGTAACTGCATGGGTAACGATACATCTATATGCAGATCTGTTAATACGGTTCGAATCCACATCATCTACGTGCTAGCCTGCGCCATGGCCCTGTACACAGATTCAGCACTAGATCTAGCCACCACTGTCTGTTTCTTGCTCTTCCAAGAGACTAAGGAACTGCCAATGAATACCGCAAATTCTGAGGTAGATTTTCGATCTCTAGGATATCTTGCATAGTCCGCATCAGCACATGCAGAGATAGAAAGATTTGTTTCTTTCCTAAACAACAATCCTGCACCTGGAGATGACTTTAGATATCTCAGTATCATATATACAGCATCCATGTGTACTTGTCTGGGTTGCTCCATGAATTGACTCACCCGACTCACTGCAAATGCAATGTCAGGTCTGGTGATGGTAATATAGCGACGTTTTCCCACCATTTCTCTGTATCTTCTTTTATCAACTTCCTCTGTGTCATCTCCATATAGCTTCATACTAGGTTCCATGGGAGTAGTAGAGGGTCGACACCCGATCATACATGTCTCAACAAGCATATCTGTAATATATTTCCTTTGGGTCATCACAAGACCATGCGCATTCCTTGCAAATTCCAATCCCAGAAAGTACCGTAGAGTACCAAGATCCTTAGTCACAAACTGACTGCCTAGAAATGCTTTTGCCATCTTTATCCCCTGCATGTCATCTCCCGTAACAAGTATATCATCAACATATACCATAATAACAACAGTACCTCTGGGAGTCTTCTGGACAAACAAAGAGTGGTCAGCATTCGATCTTATGAAGCCTTGCGTCTGGATGAGATCTGAAAGCTTCTGAAACCATGTCTGCGGACTTTGTTTAAGGCCATATATGGCCTTGTGAAGTCTACACACCATATGACACTCCCCCTCAGCAGCAAACCCCGGAGGCTGCTGCATGTAGACTTCTTCCTGCATATCTCCATACAAAAAGGCATTTTTGACATCAAGCTAAAACAAGTGACAATCACGTACCACTGCAACTGAGAGGAGAATACGTAGTGTTGAATGACGCGCCACCGGAGAGAAGGTGTCCATGTAGTCCACCCCATAGGTCTGAGTGAATCCACGAGCCACTAGCCTTGCTTTGTATCGATCAAGGCTGCCATCCGCATTATACTTGACAGTAAAGACCCATTTACAACTGACCACAGAAGCACCTGGAGGAGCAGCAACCAAGCTCCACGTACCACGAGATCGCAAGGCAGTCATTTCTTCTTCCATTGCTAACCTCCAGCAGCTATCTTTCAATGCATCATGATAGTTCCGCGGTATCTCCACGGTAGATAGAGCAATGGTATATTTCTGAAAATCACCAGTGACGCGATGGAAGGAGACCTGGGAAGCAAGTGGGTAAGACGCGCATGTCCTCTTGGACTTCCTTAGGGTAATAGGTACATCCAATTCATCAGCAGTGTCCACTTGTACATCAGTATCCTGCACTTGTGCATTGTCAGTCCCATCAGTACTTATATCACCTGGACATACATGGGGCATTGTAGATGAATGACGGCCTCCATGAGCAGTATTCGGACGACGAGTGTAGAATTTTGGTAAAGGTGGTACTGGTGGTTGGGGAGGTGGTGATGGTGGTGGTGGTGGCGGTGGTGACACTGGAGGAGTAGGTATGTGACCGGGCTGACGGATAGGAGGAGGTGGCACATAAATTTCATCAGCAGTATTTGAAGGCATCATCCTATCACCTGTAGGCGAGAAATACATGATATTTTCAAAGAAGGTGACATCAGCACTGACATGATATATGTTATTCACAGGATCATAGCAACAGTAGCCCTTTTGAGTTCGAGAGTACCCTAGAAAGACACACTTGACAGCCCTGGGTGAGAGCTTGTCAATCCCTGGCGCAAGTTGATGGACAAAAGCAACTGAACCAAAAACACGAGGAGTTAAAGTGAATAATTCCTTGTCAGGAAAAACAACAGAAAGAGGAACTCTCTCGCCCAGCACAGAAGATGGCATACGATTGATTAGATAACTTGCCATAAGTACCGCATCACCCCAAAACGACTGAGGAGCACTACTATGAGTGAGTAAAGTCCGAGCCACATCAAGAAGATGACGATATTTCCTTTCAGCAACACCGTTCTGTTGAGACGTACATGCACAGGTTGTTTGGTGAATAATGCCACGAGATGAGAAGAAATGGGATAGAACACGGTTGCAAAATTCTAATGCATTATCTGTACGTACAATCTTCACATTAGAAGAGAAGACATTCCGAATTTCATTGATAAGATTCTTAATTACATCCCCCGCTTTAGATTTATTTTTCAATAAAAAGACCCAAGACAATCTAGAGAAATCATCTACGACCACTAGGTAAAATCTGTCCCTGGTGATTAGGTACACGACTCGGACCCCAAATGTCAACTTGCAATAACTCAAAAGGGGAGCGACTGCTCCTAGACTCACGACTAGGGAAAGTAGACCTGTGATGCTTTTCCAATTGACAAGCGTCACACTGAAAGGAAGACTTGGGTGAAATCTGGGGCAAGATATGACGTAGCTTCTGAAGAGGGAGATGGCCAAAACGCAGATGCCAGGTAAAGGGAGAAGCAGATCCACTGGGCTGAGATGAGACACCAGCATAGGATGTGGGAACCAACCGATAAAGTCCATCCTGCTCACAGCCACAGCCAATCACCTTGCCCGTAAGAATGTCCTGAAAGATAAGAGAGGATGGGTCAATTATAGCTCGACAATGCAAATCCTTCGTAAGCTGGCTAATAGAAAGCAAGTTCATAGAAAAATCTGGAGCATGCAAAACATTCAACAGACGAATGGAAGGTGTTAAACTGATCTCCCCCTGCCCAATGATGGGGGAATGAGTGCCATCTGCTATCACTACCGATCTCCCTTGAGAAACTTCCCTGTAGGATGTAAACTTATCTCTGTCTCGACAGAGATGATGTGTCGCACCAGAGTTTAATATCCATTCTGAAACATCCGAACTGTGACATGAAGTAAATGCGTAAACGCTACCTGAAGAGCTCGCCATGGCTGATGTGCTGGCAGAGGCTGAGGCTGCGATGTCCGAGTGACCTCCCGGCGAATCAGTAGAGGCAGGAGGCATGATATCCCGTAATCTGGCAACAAGATCGTCAAACCTCTGGTCGGAAGTAGATGGCGGTGTAGAGACAGCATGCTCGGCTACACGTGCAGAGGCAGGAAAACCATGCTTAGAATAGCATGTGTCTTCCCTATGTCCCGAGCGATGACAGAAGGAGCATGGCTAACGAAAGCGACCGCCTCGACCGCGAGGTCCACGACCACGAAAGGAGGAAGCACCTCTGCCACGTGAAGCAGCCATTGCCGAGGGAGGTGGCGTAGACGGAGAAGAAGGAACCGAGATTCGGCTTAGTCGCCGATACACTTCCTCCACTGGAGGAATAGTCGCATCTGCCAATATCTGTGAGCGAGCCGCATCATATTCCGGGTCTAGTGCCGCTAGTAAGACCACCACCATTGTAGCATTCTAGAACGTCTTCTGCTGCTCAGGGGTCGCTGTCAGGGGAATGATGCTATAGAGCTTCTCAAACATCCCCTGTAGGGATGTATACAACGAATGCAACGAGCGGCCATTCTGCTTGACCGTAAAGATGTCATGCTGAAGTTGAAGAATCTTTGTCTCGTTCTTCATCTGTGAGTATGTTGCTGCAAGAATATCCCACATGGCCTTAGCCGTGGGCTGGTGTAGAACATCGTTGGCTATCTCCATTGTTAGAGTGCCAGAAAGCCAGACCTTGGCATACGAGTCATCGGCCTCCCATGAGGCGTAAATCACCGTCTTCTCCACCGGCTCATCTTCGGTAAGAATGTGCTTCTTACCATTGGACTTCATCAGGCTCATGAACTGCATCGCCCAGAGCTCGTAATTCGTCCCATCCAGTTTGACTATAGGCGTTGGACCCTTGAAATTTGAATGCACCAATGGAGGGCATATCAACCTTGTTGTCTGACATATTGCCGGAGAAGAAGAGCTAGGGTTTGTAGACTAATGAAGAATTGTCTACATAAACTTGAAGGGGTATGAGTGCATATGTAGACCTATGCACTCAAACCCATGAACGAAAGAAGAGGTCGGGGTCGGCGGCGTGGAGAGAGGCCGGGGCCGGCGTGGAGAGAGGGCGGTGGTGGCATGGAGGGGCGGGGGCCGGGGCCGGCGTAGAGGGGCCGGGGGGGCGCGGCGCGGAGATGGGGGGGGCAGCGAAGAGAGGGATGGGAGGGCTAGGGTTCAGGGTGGCTCTGATACCATGTTGTAGGAAATGAAGAACATGTTTATTCTAGAGAACCCTAGGCTCTCTTATATAGAGAAAGCCTATGGGTAAATTACATAAGACGGAACAATAAAGATAAGCATGAGACATAAGTACATAAATACTAGAAATATCTCTACAGAAACATAACCACAATCATTCGGCAGTCAGCACAGCCATCTCACTCAGAAAATGCTGAAGGTCATGCAAACAAGTAAGTTGGTTACGTCATTGAAAGCGCAATACTGCACATGAGAAAAAATCTCTGTTGATTTTGACGAGATTTTAACGAGAGCAACTAATCTGGGCAATCACAAGTAATAGCACACCTCTGATGTAAATCAACACGATGATGAGAAAAAAAATGACTTTGGCTATAACAAGAGAAACAATTTCAATCATCCATCAGATCTTAGAAAGCATCATTTTTTTGACACTCCAAAAAAGGGGGAGACACCCGTAGGTATCTTAGAAAGCATCATTGCAAACTGGTCATCAAGAATGGCGACCTCTTTATGCCCCCTAAGGCCTCAGCAAGGCGAGCAGATAGCTAGTGCTTACAACAAAGTTGATCTCTACTGTTTATGACGTCGTAGGAGGAATATGCACAGTTGTGCTCCGAATAGCATATGTACTCCTCTTTTCGCTTGGAATCACCCACGACATGTGCAACCATCTAGATAAGCTTAGCTACTGCATGAAGTAAGTACAATGGGGTGAGGATAAACAAAAATAGGGGAGGAGGCCACCGGGAAGAGAGAGCAGAGGTTTTTGGTGATTGTGAACTTCCCGAAGGTGCCCTGATCGACAATGCAAGTGGCGTCGAGCTGGAGGAGGCGGGGGCGAAGGAGGGGACTGAAGGTAGGAGTCAGAGGAGGAAGAAGAATAGAAAGATGGTTTTTAGATATAATATATATGCCCTAACTATTGAATCTAATTACCCATGTGTCCCAAAAGTTAACGTCTGTTTGGGACGCAAATGGAAGGCAATTAACTTAATGGTACAAGTGATAAAACTGTAAGAAGTCAGGGGCACAACTGATATTCCAAAAAAGGGAGGGGCATAACTGAAATTGTAGAAGTTAAGAGGGGATGAAGTGATAAAATCCCTTAAATAAACTTAATGCATTTTAGGAGAAAAAATGAAACATTAACAATTTCACTGAATGTATATGAAATGCGAGAACTAACCTCAAGCGGTTCAACCTCCGAGAGCTACTGGACAGTGTTCCAAGGGACTGGAAAAGAGAGATAATCACACTAGTATGGTATCTGAGATTGCTCAACATTTCAGCTCTTCCTAGTGTCGAACCATCAGGTTTCAGATTGCCAGCAAAAAAGGGCTCCATTATCAGAATTACTCCAAAAGTGGCACCGAGATATTTCAAGAGAAAATCTTGAATCATTCCAAACCACCAAGTATCAAAAAGAACATGCTTCATATGCTTCACAAGTTGCTTAAACTGCTCGCGAATGTGAAATGCTTCCCTTTTTTCTCCTCCATAAAATGCTATACTTTCAGCATTCGTTCTCAGTCTAGAATGCAACTGGCGGTACTCCCCTTCTAATTGTTGTTCCTGAGACATCAGCTTTCCAAATGCAGGTGAAAAATTTCTTATTGCAGCTCCTGCCCCCAATACGTAAGCCTGGAAGGAATAGATCCCACACAAAAGGCATGACGAATACGAATGCAACAAATATTTTGGCATGCAATGCTTCTATGACGAAGTAGGAATTCATTTTACAGTCTCTATTTCTTGAAATAGAAGATAATAATACAATCAAGCTATTTAAAGAAGGCCAGCTGACGTTATAGATCCCGCTATATGGGGGATTTGAAGTATGATAACTTTCGATATAAAGTGTACAAACTTTCCATGCATTTTGAGGCAGATTTTCCCCCTCCTCCAATCCATAAAAGCATCATATTCACACAACTGATGAAAATTCTTACTATTACATCAAGGGTATGCAATGATTTATGGCACCGAGTGTTAAACAGCTAGATATAAACATGTAAAAAGGTCTGAAATTAAGATGAAGATGCTATGGTTGAAAATAAGATGCCACAAGAATAAGGACCTGAGCATATCAAATAGAAAGTTGGTAACGCTAACAGAATGATGGAAACGAATTTTAACACGGACTGGACATGAGCAAACAAGGCCACTAGATGCTCTGGTTCAAAGGTGCAAAAAAAGTTAAAAGAATCTCACTTGCAGAGGAAAAATGCTTGGTTGTTGTAGCAAGGCATACCCGAAACTCCTTATAGACAATAAACCCCATACTCACTAAGCAGTTCTCATGATAAATGTATGAAAAATAAGAACGAACCTACCATCATCCAAACTACATATTTCGGACTAGCATATGAACAAAGCCGCCAGGTGTACAACAAAGCATCAGCAACAGCAGTGAGGTCCTCTTGAACAAGCTCACTTAATTCTGAACAGAACCTTGGAACATCACTAGCTATCCGTTGTTCAGGATTGGTAATTCGCCCATCAACATGTGATATTTTGTAGTATGTCATATTCTGTAGATAAAATTAGAAAAGAACATGGTAGAGATAGCATATAGCATGTAATTTATGTGAAGATATCTGATAACCCTCACACCTCCCAAAAAGACACTGAAATTGAGAAAAACAAATCATGAAAGATTTATTACAAAAGCAGATGAGCTAAAAATCTCCAGAATTTGGCCCAGTTATGGTGGATGTTTTCTATAACACCAACCAATTTTTAGTGCTGACTAATGAATGGAAAAAGAAAACCAATAGGCGACAACACGCAGATTGATATCATTAACCATGAGACACTGCCTTTTGCAGGACAAATGCAGGACAAACTGAAGAGAACTTGCAAGGAAATCAAAATCACACCAATAATAATTGAAAGAAAGAAACAGTGATGATACGGCAAAGCCAGATGCAAGCTAAAATTACCCATATCAAAGATATTGGGCATCATAAAAATGCATTTTAGGCATCAAGAAGGCAGTACCATACATACAATAAGTAGTTGCAGAATAGGAATATTGTATAAATTTAGAGAAATGTTTCACACAAAAGCTATGAATCAATAAATACCCAACGTGGACAAAAACCTATACAACATCTCAGCACTCGGCAACCTTAAAAAACGATCGAACTTCAAGAGTACATACTCATGCAGGGGACCTACCTCAAAATAATCTGCATGAATGAGATCTGTCAATATCTTTCTAAACCTCCACGATAACGACCCAGTTATATATTTTGATGTAGAAAACAATGTCGACTGAATAAAACAAAGAATGAGGTTTTCTATAATTAGACGTGAAAAAGTTGGGAAGCGACGAAGAAAAGCAGCACGAA
The DNA here is from genome assembly GCA_037367405.1 of Ottelia alismoides. Classification (NCBI taxonomy): domain Eukaryota; kingdom Viridiplantae; phylum Streptophyta; class Magnoliopsida; order Alismatales; family Hydrocharitaceae; genus Ottelia; species Ottelia alismoides. The sequence continues at coordinate 15,438 of JAZKJV010005595.1, read as the reverse complement.
ATAGGAAGCCCTGCACTTTTGCTAGTCGATTGCTTAAAGCAGTTCTCAGTACCTGTACAATTCAAAAGGAATTAGTTCTTGTTACTGCAGTAAATAAAACAAGCTTATATGGCAATAATACGATAATTTGCACAAAATTTAGGACAACAAATGCAAAAGATATTGGACAAGGATGCATTAGTATAATTTTCACATATGAGAAAGTTAACAATGCAGAAAAGGTGCTCACAAAATTGAAAAGAGAGACTGCCACACATCCATTTGTAAGCAGTAGTTACCACAGAGAAATGTGCATCCAGGAAGGTACTCAAACAGTTGCAATAAAGGTTGGAAAAATTCCGAAGGCAAATTAGTGACAGGATACTCAACATCGATGGACAAATCAAGTTGTGCAACATAGTTTTCTCAAAATATCAGTGTGTGTGTGTGTGCACGCGAGTGTGTGCATCCGTGCACGGTGTGCTGTACGTTATGGAACATATGTGGCTCCATCTGACTCTTTTTCGAAAAACAAATAGATGACACGCAATCAGCATTCTCACCATTATTTTATTTTTGAAAGCCAAAAGACGGAGTTACAAACCTAATATCTCTAGGCTTCGAAAAAAAACAAACCTAATATCTACCCTCTTACAACACAGATGACCACCACCACCTAAAATGCACGGCCTCACTTACCATATTTTCCCTAGAAGAACTCTTCCTACAAAAAAACATTGTTTCTTCCTTTTTCTTGCACGTACCTCCCCCGACATGTGCACTCGAAAACCCATATTGCAGACTTGGGCGGAGGTCATGGCGGAATAGATGTGAGTCTTCTGGAGGCGTTCTGTTAGGACAGAGGCAATGGCGACCCACATGCGAAAAGGGAGGGCGACGCGATGGGACTTGGGGGCGCAGCAACAAGGCGACAACGAGGAGAGAAGTTGTGTCTCGCCTCATGCCTCTCCGCACCTCTCGTGCGCGTGGAGGGGAGAGCTATAGGGGATCACTGATAATGGCTTCGGGCCACCGAGAAGAGAGAGAGTGCCACCGAGAAGCAAGGCCCTAAATGTCGGTTTCGGTCACCATTTCGGTATCGACCAAAACATAATTTTGATGGAATTTCGGTGGAATTTCGACCGAAATTTCGGTCATTTTTTGTACTAGGACCCCCATATTTCGATCATTTCGGTCGAATTTCGATTTCGACTGGATATCGATATTCGACAGAAATTCGACCGAATTTCGCTGAAATTTAAGGCCATGCCTTAGAAGAGGGAGGAGGAAGGCAGAGATGGCAGGAAGTTGGTTTCTCACCACCGTGAGCGACCAAGGCGGGAGAGGTGCTTCAGGTGCGGCATGTTTGGTCATCTAGAGGCCTCATGTGCTGATATCCGACATTGCTTTATCTGCGGGGGAGGTGGCCATCGAAGGGAATCGTGTCAGGAGTAGCAATAGCGTAAGGAGATGGCCAGTGGGGAAGCAGCAATGGCACCACATCATCAATGATCATATGAAAGGGTCTCGTGGTGCTCTTCCGAGAAGGTCAGGGAGCCTTTCCTTCGCAATTATCGTTTGTGGAACTCCTTTCAATCCGAAGCTCGTGGCTAGGTAGGGGATCGTGGTGGGGGTTTCCAATCTGATAGGCATGACATTGAAGGTGCGTCAAAGACTATGTTCGAATTGCTGAAAGAGAAGTTTGTTGATGACCTAGTGGTGCTGCAGAAGGATGGTCTTTACATGAGAGGGCTGACTGGGTACATGAGCGAGACTCATTGGTTGGAGGGGTTCAGAGTCCTCAAAGCTGATACGGTGGAGAGAGCCACACTTTACCGATGGAGGGCAGCAGGACAGAGAGCGCCCAGTTCCTCATGTGTCCGGGTACCACTATTATCCAGGGACTTGGAATCCCTGAAACATGCTCTCATTGACCTTGAAGAGGTGATGAAGGTCCTCTCTGACGGTTGCGTGCCAGAGGTTGACGTTGATGCGATCGTGGTGGAACTTGTGGGGTCGAACCCTGGACTTGCGAAGCTTTCACGCTGCATGGTGGTGGGTCGAGCCACCTTCTGGATTACCACCAAGGTGATGGAACTACCTTTTGCCACCGATCACTGCGGATGAGTCGGCGGATCTGGTTGTGAAAGAGCCACGTGGTCGTCACTCTTGTGATATGGTGGTCGAGGCGAACGTGAAGAGACTATAATTTGAAGTGAGGGTTGCTTTTTATCTGAACTTTCGAAAGACCATGCTGGAGTGGTTGATTGCCAACTCGAACCCGACAGGAGTGTCCTTTGAACTGAAATTTCCTCCCTCATGATTCCCAATGGTGCTCTCAGGCCTTGATGTGACCTTGATGACCCTTGTAGGTATGTAGTCGATTTCATTTCGTTGCTGGCAGTCGAACCCACTGATGAACTCACGGCCTCCACCATCGCCGCTTGAATCTGGAGAACCTCCCGCCGATCTTTTTGGGGAAGCAAGACTGCAGCCAAGTCTACTAGTTGGAGTCAATTAGCCTGGGGTGAGCACTCACTAAAGATTCTCCGGCAACTCTCCAGGATCAAAAGCATCCGCGCAGGAGGGCAGGTCCTCATGCACATTTGAGGACACCCCTGATCGTTGAGAAGGATGGTCTGAGATGCTACTTCAAAAAAAGCTCAGATTGTCAGCACCTGAGACATCCACCTTGATTACTGAGAAGGTGGTTGTCTCTTCGCCCCAAAGTGTGGTTCTGCTTGATGATATTGTGAGAGATGCAGGGGTGGTCCACAAAACGGGGAAATTTGTGGTTCTCAATGAAGGTCATCTCAATGATGCCAAAGGGTTGGGTGACCCTAAGATGTGGAGTGCGGTCAAATGGATGCTATCAGAGTGGTGTGGGGAAGTCATCTTTCTCCATGAGACGAAGATCCAAGAGTGGTCGACAAAATTGTGGTCCTCTCGAGGCAGTGCGGAGAGATTGCTAGTGGCGTAGAATGGGAATCTCTTTGATTGGGAGTCCAAACTTTTGGGGGCTCATGCAGTCTTTGTTTTGCTTAAGAATAGGAGGTCAAGGATAAGCACGGTCTTCATATGTAGTTATAGTTTGAATGATCCTGGTGTTCATCTGCAGTTGTGGACAAACTTAAGGGTGGTTAATTTTTTGTATCCATCTGAAGCTATACTTTGATTATGGACGAGTTGACAAGTCACATTCAGGATGAGATACCTTGAAGTATGTTATTTGCTGATGATATTGTGTTGATTGATGAGACTAGAAATGGAGTAAATGAGAAGCTTGAGGTCTAGAGACATGCATTGGAAACTAAAGGATTTTATATAAGTAGGGCTAAAACTGAATATATCGAGTGCAACTTTGATAGAAGCAATGATGAAGGAAACGAGGTGAAGATTGGTGACGATAACATTCGGAAGAGAGATTATTTTAGATATCTGGGATCTATTTTGCAACATGATGGGGAAATTGATGGAGATGTTACTAATAGAATAAATGCAAGTTGGTTAAAGTGGAGAGTAGCCTCTGTTGTTGTCTGTGCTAAAAAAATTTAAAAAAAATCAAAGGAATGTTCTACAATGAAGCTGTAAGACCCGTTATGCTCTATGGATTTGAATCGTCAATTCTGGGGGGGTGGATGGTTCACTGTGTAGAAGGCCTATAGAGCTCTCTATCGACAGGAGGGTCGAGATCAGGTAGAGATCTCGAATCGATTCACTGACTGACTTATGGCGATGAATGTTCCATTGAGAATCTGGATTTTCATTTGGTTGTTGCGACGGCAGTGTCTTATGACAGGGAATAGAAGAGTGTGGTTTTTTCCTTATTGTGAAGGCATTGTGCTCGCCTGCTCGGTGTGAAGGCTCAGAGGAGAGTGTTGAGCATGGTTTCTTTGTCTGCATTGTTGCTAGGGAGGTAGGGGCTAAGGAGAACATGGAGAGAGTTGCGACAGTTATGTGGGGTGATTTCTAGGACTCCATGGATGAACTTAACCGTGGGGACAATGTAGATGATATCATTATCATTAGTAGGGTTATATGCGACATCAATATTTTTTTCTAGTCCATATGCGGTATTTATACGACAAAGGATTCCACAAAAAATCTATATGATAAAGGAGGTGATGAGTAAACTATCACCATGGATCTTGGCAACTTGCACTATGGCCTCGTATTGTGGTGGCATACAGACAAAGAGAGCAGGTTTTCTCGAAACAAATAATGTATATGACTTATCTGCCAAGATTAGGATGCTTAGACATTGCATCTATTTTTCTCCATGGACTAGGATGTCAAGTTTTTTCAAAAGGAAAAAGGATGTGAAGTTGCAAAGATAGGCACCTAAAATAATTTATATTCATACATTATGTTTTGAAGTTACAAAGACCAAGATCCTGTGCAGGATCTTGACATGTTCCAGAACATTTTCTACATAGAATGCCCCCCCCCCCACCACACCCAAATCAAGTTATAGGAAAAACTTCAAAGGAGGTCCATGAGAGACTATACATGGTCCTGAAAGACAAGTTACAAGCAGTCTGGAAATATTGAATCGGGACTATCGAAGCAGGTGACCCGTATTTGGGGAGGACCGGTTGACTTATAGTGCAGATCTGTGCGCTCTATCTACAGGGTTTCGCTTGATCCCTTTGTGGTGTCTTTGTTGCCTTTCAACTTCCATAAGGGGATTTTCTCGGTGCTTCGGCATGTAGTGCTGCTTATGAGGCATGTTCTAGGTGATGGATACGTGTTCAGATTTTGGAGAATACTCGATTGGGCAGGGTCCCTTGAGGGGTCGTTTTCCTTGCCTTTATTTTGTCAAGGATTGTTGGGAGAGTGGAAGCTAGATATCTCCATTTCGTACGGAGCTATCAGACCAATGGTTCATAGAGTTTTTATTACTGCTTGAGGCACTGCCAGACGGGGGAGATGGATGGATCTATTGACCGTTGGTCATGTGTTGATGGACGATTCACTGTGTGGAAGGCCTATTCGACTTTCTATCGGCTAGAGGAGCGGAATCAAGCATTGGTCACGGATTGGTTCACCGGTTTGAAGGGTTAGAGGGTATTGTTACACATCTGGATTTTCTTTGGCTACTGCGAAGGAAGCGTCTTATGAGGGGGGATGGAAGAACGCGGTTCTTTCCTGAGTGGACGACATGCGTTTGTGTTGCACGTTGGTAGAGGATAATTTAGAAATCTGAAATGCGGAAGCGGATCAAAGCACGAACAAGATAAAAAGAACAATTTGATTTTACGTGAAACCCTACTCCCAAAGAAGAAGCAGGTTGAAACCACAGGAGCACCGTCTCAAAGGGATAATGTTGTATTCAACTTTTTCGAAGGTTACATGGGTGTGGAGCTTTTTATATAGCCCCATCAATTTGATCAAAAGCCACTACTCCAAGATGTGGGACTAAACACCCACATAAGATCATTCTTCAGCATCCCTCTCAAGCTAAGCATGCAATGGTGAGCTTGGACAAACAGAAAGAATGCACTCATTCACATACAAAATACATGACACTACATATAATATCAACTCAACGCATGACGCCGGTTGCAGCCGAGGAAGTTGCTTCTCATTTCATACTGGTGAGGAGGAACTGGAGACTGGAGTGTGAATAGTGATCTGCAAAGATATCTGATCAACAAATGAGTCTCCCTCATGAAGTACTCTAGCCCACAATGTGTCTTTACCAAAGACTACTCCATCTCTCTGAATGGCCAAAAAGAACCTCGTGGGAATATTCCTATATGATGGAGTTCACGACCATGAAAACATGTGGGAATATCCATGCATATTTGAGTTCACGGTCGCTAGAGGATGGTGCCAAATGAGTCTCAAGAATTCCACAAAAAATAGGACACTCAATCAAAGTGCCTCAAACAATGGTAAGGCTCGAAAACCATTACCCAATAATTCAAATAATGGTAGGGCTTGACACCACTACCCAACAGTAGTAGAGCATGAAACGCTCTACCATCACTCCCCCTTTCTCCAAAACTTGTCGGAGATGATGAAGTTGGGAGAACAATGAAGGATCAATAAGAAATTCTTTCTTCCTTTATTTGCAGACCGAACACATTCTTTTTACTGTATTTTTTCACAAACACTTCTCTCTTTTTCGATCATTTTTTACATCCATGTTTTTTCCACCAAAGGCATCACTAACTCTCTTTTAAAAAAACTCACTGGGCCCATTGTTTGATTTTGGACCCAAACAAAAAACTTAATTTTGTTGTTGTAGCAGTCATAGCCCACTCGGCCCATTATCATCTTCCCATCTTTTTTTAATGGAGGGGGAAAACAATATTTTCTTCTTCTAAATCTGTATCTCTTTTTTCCATCTTTTTTTCAATCCTTCTCCCTCTTTCTTTTTTTCAATCATTTTTTCAATGTTGGGCCTTTTTTTCTAGTCATCCAATTTTTTTAAGCCAGCCATCATTTCCCCTCCCATTTGGTGTAGCACAACAGCCCTCCTTGGGGCCCCTTTTTTCTCTTTCGTTTTTTTTTTGAAAGCTTACAGCAGTCCACTTGGCCAAAACAACTTTAAAAGGGGGATTGGATAAAAGACTAATATTGAGGAAAGAGGACATCAGGACCCTTTTCTATCATCAAATAGAATTCCATGTGCATCCCATCGCATGGAAGCCGCCCTTTGAGAAGATGTGCCGCCGACCGTGAATGAAGGACCTAGAGACGCGTGCGGTGGAGGATGCCGGTGATTCCCTTCTCCTCAAGTAGCCAAGACCGATGGCGGCACAACCCACAAACTACAGAGATGTGAGTGATCGTGGAACTAGCTCGGCGCCTCCTAGATGCTTGGAGGCATCGATCTGATGCATGCAATCACCAACGATGTTGACCGGATCAAGGTAGTGGCAGCGTCATTGGAGGCTCCATGGTACGCCTCATAGTCAAAACTTGGGCCATTGCCGTTGGGGCTGCCACTGATGTTATCTTCACTTTCTCCACTCAGAGATGGCAAGTCAGGGGGCAATCTTGTGGCTTCATCGTTGATGGTTGCTGCACATAGGGTTCGGAAGAACCCAAGTGTTGCCGCATCTTCATCTTGTTCGCCCATCACCGTGCTTGGATATGCGACCATCGCCCGGAGAGGGTGCGCAATAGAGGAATCACGAGGGGAGATCATGTCGCTGCCAGGGTTCTCCAATGCTCCACACGCAAATCATCTTCGAGAAACAAAAAGTCAGAAAAGAAAATTGGAACACATAACTTAGATTAATTGAATTTAAAATAAAACTAATCTCAAAGAGTGAATCTCAAAAACGAACTTTCTCTGATACCATGGAGAAATCTAAAATGTGCAAGCAGATCAAAGCAAGAACAAGATAAAAAGAACACTTTGATTTTATGTGGAACCCTACTCCCTAATGAGCGGGATGAAACCACTAGATAACCACCTCAAAGGGCTAATGATGTATTCAACTTTCTCAAAGGTTACAATGGGGGAGGATGAAAACGATGGCGAGTGGGGGTGCGACTGCGAGTGCGAATGCGACTGGGGGTGAGAATGTCGGTGTGGGCAAGGGGAAGGTGGTGCTCGGCTCGAGCAACGGTGGGAAGCGGGCACTCAACATTGATGGAGAGCCACAAGGACGAGGCGGCGGTGGGTGGACGGAGGTGACCCACAAGAAGCCGGAGCGCAAGTGTTTTCGCTGCAGAGTCAGGGGACACATTGCCTCCTTCTGTCTGTGCCCACCAAGATGCTTCGCTTGTAGGATGGCGAGTCACCGTCAAGCGAGCTGCATGGCGGTTTGTGGATCGGTTAGGGGGTCGGGCGTTGCGAAGGAGTGTGCGCTCCGTCGTGGTCATTACAACATGCATGCAGCTCCTGTTCGTTGTGGAGGGACATCTTTCGCGGAGGTGGTGGGTAACACGTTTCAAGGAACGTTTACAACAAAGCCTGCAGATGTTCCTAATCCTAATGTTGGAGAAGGCGTCGCCATGGTCTCGTCGGAAGCTAAGAAGCTGGAGCGCACGACGAAGCTGCATGCGCTAATTGGTTTTGCAGTGCGGGGAGATATCGAGTTGGATGTTGTGTCTTCACACCTTCGTGGATTTCTGGGCCAGCGTTTCATTGGCGACATGGTGAAGATGGGTCAGGGATGGTGCTGTGTTCGCGGCTTATCGGTACAGCAGAGGGATTGGTTGCTTCGCAACGGTGATGTCGCCAACATGTGCTGGAGAACTCTCCGTTTTGCGGATGGAGCATGCTCGGAGATGGAGGTCTGCGTGGCTCAGGTGAAAGGCATCCCCCTGTTGTCGCGGTCGGTCAGGTGCTTGAGGGAGAATCTTCGGAGGTGGGGGAAGGTCCTAGCAGTGCTGGAGGACGGGCTCAGGCCTGGTTCGATTTTGGAGGACACGAGGGTCCTGTTGGAGTGCAGCAGGAGCTTCCTCGACAAGTTCAGCGGCCGAAGTATGTTTGCGGAACTGAAGATCGGATGTTTCTCTTTCAATATTGAGTTGTTGATCGAGGACCCTCCGCCTCCACCGGAGCTTTCGAGGGAAGAGGCCGATGGAGGGCCGAGGGACGGTTCGGGTACCGTGATGACAGTTGGGTTTCCAAGGGGACCCTTCGGTGGTTGGGCGCGGTCTTTTCAATGCACGCGGCGTTTGAAGAACTCCTCCCAGTCCCTGTACTCGACGCCATCTATATTCCCTTTGCATGGTGACGTGGCCATTGGGTTGCTGGAATCATCGACGTCAACGTTGGAGGCGGGTATGGATGCAGGTCCATTTGTTCGGGCTTCTGAAGCGGACCCGAATAGGAACGATCCTCGTGGGCCCTCGCTTACTGTGGCGGATCCTGGTGCGGCCTTTCCTCCTATATCGGATCATGATACGGTCTATCAGACGATGCCGGGTCGGGGAAGCTTCACGGATGCGGGTGTTCGTTGGGGATTCACGGATCCCGCGGTGGTGTTGCCTGTCATGCCTTCCTCGGCCTCGCCAGCTTGGTTCTTCCCTCACTGGGGGTTGGGTGTGGTGCAGGGTGGCCCTTCGCAGTTGGTCTCGTTCTCGGTCTTCCCCCATGCCGCAGAGGTAGGGGCGCGAACACGGCCCTTTATGGCCCCGAGGGTGGGGGGCGCCTTCTCCTACCGCCTCTGATGTCCCTTCTCGGGGGGTTGCGGCCACTGTTACTGAGGTCCTGTCGGGGCAGTCTTCAGATGCGGGAGCGGCCGACAGGAGAAGCGGGAAGAGATATAGAAGAAGGAACAGGTCCAGGTCGGCGAGGGTGGAGGAGATATCCAGCTCAGCTTTGAAGGACCGCGTGGCGGAGGCCGCGGGGGTGGTCAAGTCCCATGGGTGTTTCGACAGTTGCAAAAGAAATTTCTTTCTTGGAATGTTCGTGGTCTCGGGTACCCGGATAAGAGAAGGATCGTGGGGTCCAGATTTATTGAATGGGGATGCGACGTCGTTATGATACAGGAGACGAAGCTTCAGACGATGTCGAAAGACCTTTGGCGTTCTTTCGGCGCGGGGGCCTTTGACCAATTCCGTTCTTTGGATGTGGCGGGTTCTTCGGGGGGATGCTGGTGGCATGGTGATCTTCGTCCATGACATTTGATTCGGTGATTTTTGGAAGGCATGTGCTGACGGTGTTTCTGGTATGTACGTCCTCCTCCCTTCGGTTGGTTGTTTCGTGCGTGTATGGACCTTGTTGTAATGTTTTGCGGGGTGAGCTGTGGGAGGACCTCATGGCGGTTGGCAGTGCTATCGGTGGCATCCCCTGGCTTGTTGGGGGGGACTTCAATGTTACTCTTCTCTCCTCTGACAGCCCTGGGGGCAGGATCCGGGGTCGCTTGCCTTCGCGGACGCGGTGGACTCCCTGGGCCTTGCGGTGATGGATGCAGTGGGCACGGCTTATACCTGGAGGAACTCCAGATCTAGGTCACGCATAGACCGTTTTCTGGCTTCCAACAAGCTTATGGAGGCTTTTGATCTGGCATCGGTGGAGGCTAAGCCGCGGGCTTGTTCGGATCACAATCCAATCATATGGTGCTCTGGGGATGCCCCTTTACAGAGGGGGCATTTTAGATATGAAAAATTCTGGCTGCTGGAGGAAAACTTTAGGGAGGTGGTATCTTCGCACTGGACGGGCTTGGTTGTTTCGGGCTCCGCGGTGGCTCGCTTCGCCAAAAATTATCTTCGCTGCGGGCTAGGCTTTCGGCGTTCAAGCGGGAGTCTAGGGCAGCTAGGTGCGCTGCCAAGAAGGAGGCGGAGGATATCATCCGGTATCTCGATACAGTGGAGGACCAAAGGGACCTCACGGTGGTTGAATTGGCTGACCGTGCTACTGCTCAGATGAAGGTATCGTTGGAGGATAGGAAGCGCGTCGTGGAGTGGAGGCAGCGGTCGAGGAGTGTGTGGCTCCGGGAGGGGGACACGAATACCTCCTTCCATCGTGTTGCTAGCGGGAGGCGCAGGTCCAATGCGTTGCGGTTCATCTCCATTGATGGGACTCGCGTGGAGGGGAACAAGGAGATGGGGAGGGCTATTGCGGCCCATTTCAAGAACGTGTCTTCTAGAACTATTCCGAAAGTGTGGAGGTGGTTGGGCCTCGACACTCGCATGGTGGTGGACTCCTATCATCATTTGCTCGTTCGTGATGTGACCTTGGAGGAGGTTAGGGATGTTGTGTGGGATCTGAACGCTAACGCTGCACCTGGCCCTGATGGGTTCCCGATGTCTTTCTACAAGGATTTTAGGGATCTAGTGGGGCTGGAGGTGTTGGATGTGGTATCCGAATTTTGTCGGGGGAACGCTGGGTTTGATAAGGTCAACCATGCTCTCATCATTTTAATGCCCAAGACGTCGACGCCGGATTCCATCGATGACTTTCGACCAATTGCGGTCTCAAGCGCTCTATATCTTATTACCGCTAAGGTTCTCGCTTCTCGGTTGGGCGGTGTTCTTGACACTGTTATCTCGCCGTCGCAGTCGGCTTTCATTCCTGGGAGGCAAATTGCGGATTGCCTTACGCTTGCGTCTGAAATCATTGCGGATTGGCAGAGGAGGGGCACAAATGGCATTCTGTGGAAAGTGGACTTTACAAAGGCCTACGATAACCTGGATTGGAGATTTTTATGGTCTGTGCTTAGGAAAAAGGGGTTCCCGGAGCTATGGATTACGTGGATGAGGAGGTGTGTCACCACTGCTTCTTTCTCGGTCATGGTTAATGGCCGTCCGGAGAGGGGGTTGGCCCAGCCCAGGAGGGGGGTGCGCCAGGGGTGCCCTCTTGCTCCCATGCTTTTTATCCTTGTGGCGGATGTCCTATCTGATATTACCACTCAGGGGGTCAACAGCGGCCTTTCGAAGGGGTTTTCCAGGGAGGGCGTGCTGATCCCAATCCTGCAGTACGCCGACAATACGCTTTTTTTCATTGAGGGGGGTTCGGAGGAGGCTAGGGGCATGACAGTGGCCCTGCAGATTTTTGGTGAATTGTCGGGAATGGTTAAGAACGATAGCAAATCAAAGTTTGTTCCTTTCAGCCTTGCGGGTGTGGAGGTTGACGCGTGTGCTATGGAGTTGGGTTCGGCCTGCTCTTCGTTGCCGATGGACTATTTGGGGACATGGCCTCAAATTTCAGCGAAATTCGGTCGAATTTCTGTCGAATATCGATATCCAGTCGAAATCGAAATTCAACCGAAATGACCGAAATGACCGAAATATGGGGGTCCTAATACAAAAAATGACCGAAATGACCGAAATTTCGGTCGAAATTCCACCGAAATTCCATCGAAATTCTGTTTTGGTCAATACCGAAATGGTGACTAAAACCGACATTTAAGGCCTTGTTTGGGGATGCCCTTGACCTTGGGCAGAACGCGGATGAGAGACTGGCTGAGGGTGGCGGAGAAGGTGGAGGAGAGGTTGGCTGGGTGAAAGTCCGCGATCTTGTCGAGAGGGGCCGGCTGGCTCTTTTAAGGGGATCATTGCGTCCATCCCGATCTATTTTCTATCTAATCGGCGAATGCCTAAGGGGATCAGAGCCCGGATTGAGAAGAGGATGCGTGCCTTTTTATGGGGGAAGCAGAAGAGTGGGTCGAGAGGGATCCACCCGGTTGGATGGGAGGATATTACGTGCAGGAAGGATCAGGGAGGGTTGGGGGTGAAGTCATTAGACCAAATGAACGACGCCTTGCTCCTTAAGTGGGCTAGCAGGATTTGGGGGTCGGGGGAGGATCTCTGCTGTGATGTGATTCGGTGGATCTATGGCGTGGGGTGACGTTGCTTTCGTAGGTCCCTCGTATTGCCTCACCCATGCGTTTTTGGAGGGGATTGTGGAGGTCTTCTTGAAGAATATTGCGCTTTTTAGGCCGGTCCTTGGTGGGGGAGATTCTTTCTCCTTTTGGACGGACGATTGGTTGGGGGGGGGGGGGGGGGGGGGGGCTTTGCTCGCGCTTCCCTTGGTTGTATGCCTTAGCTGATGATAAATTTTGTTCGATTGCGGACTGCTGGGTTGAGGGTAATTGGCGCCCCACCTTCTCGACGAACTTCTCGGACCAGAGGTTGGAGGATTTCTTGGTTTTGCTCGATGTTGTGAGGGAGGTAGGGCGCCCTTCGGGGGGTCGGGACCACTGGTCTTGGAGGGGGGGCCTTTCTCGATCAAGAAGGCCTTCGGGGCTGTTAGAAAATCGAAAGCAAAAGCGGAATGATAAAACAGAGCTAAGAACAATAAAACATCAACTTGGGAACACCATGATTTTATGTGGAACCCTACTCCGTGAGGAGCGGGATGAAACCACGGGAGAAGCCCTCTACGGGGTGTGTTTGTCTATTGACTTTCTCAATGGATACAGGAGGTCTGGGGCTCCTTATATAGCCTCTCCAGAGCCTCCAAGTCCCACCACTGGACGATGTGGGACTAAACACATGGATGGGGTAAATGGATCTCCTCCAGGATCCATTTACCCTGCTACAACACAATAGGCGTATACAACTTATGCTCCAACACTCCCCCTCAAGATGGAGCATGCAATGCTCAGCTTGGACAAACAGACAGAAACTTAACTCAACGCTACAAGACACTACGGATAATATCAACCCAACGTGCACATTGCTGCAGTCGAGGGCGTTGCTTCTCATGCCGTGCAGGTGAGGAGGACGAACGGGCTGGAGTGTGAGTCAACTGAAGACTCGGAATCTGACCATCGAGTCTGAAACTGCGCATGGAGTCTCCTCGTCAGAGAACTGGGTCTCTCCCATCTGGATCAGAGAATAGTGCACTGCTCTGGTGTACCTATGATACCACATGAAAACCCTTGCCCTCAAGGGAATGGTCCTCTGCTATGGAGTCCCTATGGCTCACATGAAAACTCTGGCCGGACAACAAGAAGAATGATGGGGACCTCTGACAATGATGGCAACATATGCTCATCTGAAAATGACCGCACACTCGTGCGTGTCTGAAACTGGAGATTCTCTCAAGAGATCTTGAAACTGGGCTTCTCATCATGGAGTGCCTCGAACTTGGACTCGGAACACTGATCGTCGAGTCTGAAACTGAACGGTAGAGTCTGATCATCTGGCTGGTCTGTAGACTGATATCTGAATCTGAAATTTGGATCTAGAAGAATAGAACAGACCTGTGACTCTACATATACTCCCCCTTTCTCCCATACTTGTCGGAAAATGTCATCGACAAAGTTGGGAGAAGACAAGATAAAATGGAGAAAAAATCAAACATCAAATAGCCGATTTCATCATATTTTTTTCGGCTTTTCCAAGCATCATCATATTTTTCTTTGGCTATTTTCAATTATTTTTAATAGCCACAATTTTTTTTTCAAAGCCGTTCATTTTTTTTCGGCTCTCTTTTTTTTTTGTTTTTTTAAGCCGTCAACCCCCTTTTTTTACGGCTTTCCTCTATTTTTTTTTTTTGCAAAACGACAATTTTTTTTTTGCTGGGCCACTATGAATTTCCCAGCCCACTGTTGGGCTTCTCTTAGGGTTCCCAGATGGGAATCCCTCTCATTTGGAGAAACGCCGCCGCCGCCCCCAAGGTTCACGGCTGGAGGCTCTTGAGATCGGGCACAACTGGAGAGCACTGGAGATGCGGCGCGCCGCCGCTGGGCTGGGAGATGCGGCGCCAGATGGTATCGGTTGGAGAGCGGCGTCGAACTGGAGGCTTCTCCGACGCCAACGGTGGGTCCCCGTTGAAGGGGTTCGTGCCACCATCATGTGCTCAGGGGAAGCGCGGAGGAAGCATGCTGAACAAGAGAACGCCGCCTGGGCTTGTTGACTCGGGAATCGGAGGAGGGCGCGCCTAAGGAGATCGCTGCTGGGGTGCAGATGCGTCACGGGAGCAGGGGCTCCGCCTGCCTTGAGAATAGGGCTCCGCCTGCCTGGAGGAGATGTCGCCAGGAGGGGTGGCGTCGCCTGGAGCGTGTGGTTTCGTTGACGATGCGCGCAGATGGGGTGTCGTGGGCAGAACCGCCTGGGGGTTTGGCCTGGTGGTTGCGCGGCCTGGATACCAGGGCGAAGGCTGTTTGGAGAGGCGCGATGCGTTCGTTTGCATCTGGGGGTTTCATCGTGGAGGGAGCGTTGCCTTTGAGCCCACACACGATACCCTGCTATCGTCGCCAACCTGGAGATGCGGCTTTTGCCGCCGCCTGGAGATGGATGGGGGCGCGGCTGGGGCCATCGCCGCTTGGATCTGGAGGGTTGCAAGACTGTAGGGCACGACTGGGGCCATTGCCGCATGGATATGGAGGCTGGGTTGCGCGATGCGCCTGATGGAGAGTACGGCCACCAAGGGTGAGCAGGGTCACCGCCTGGGAGCGAGATGCGGCTGGAGGAGAGGCATCGAGCCTCCGCCAACGCGATCTGGAACTTTGGAGCTGGAACATCATCTAGGGTTTCGAAGAACCCTAAAATAAAATCTCTCGAACAAAAAAAATGAATATGAACAGTACATTGATCTTCAGAAATACAACTCGAATCTCGAAAAATAAAGAGCATGAAATCCTCGAGAATCGAACCCGCTCTGATACCATGTTAGAAAATCGGAAGCGGAAGCGTAACATGGAAAAGATAAATAACAATAAAAGAACAGCGGGATTTTACGTGGAACCCTACTCCGTGAGGAGCGGGATGAAACCACGGGAGAAGCCCTCAAAGGGGCGGATACTTCATTCCTTTTTCTCAATGAGTACAGGAGGTCTGGGGCTCCTTATATAGCCTCTCCAGAGCCTCCGAGTCCCACCACTGGACGATGTGGGACTAAACAACTGGGTGGGGTAAATGGATCTCCTCCAGGATCCATTTACCCTGCTACAACACAATAGGCGCTTACAACTTATGCTCCAACAGGGCTATTGCTCAGCCGCCGCCCGCCGCACTCGAAGATGCTTAGCCGGGATTGTGCTTTTCTTTGGGCTCTCAGGCTTCCGGAGAAAATTTGGTTTCTTTCTTTGGCTGCTTAGA